>CM067502.1:24602832-24805332 GCA_034509495.1 Acestrorhynchus altus
AGAGAGAGAGAGAGAGAGAGAGAGAGAGAGAGAGAGAGAGAGAGAGAGAGAGAGACAGAGAGAGACAGAGACAGAGAGAGACTGAATTAACAGTACTTTGATCAAATGAAAGCTGGCAAGCCTCCGAAAAATCAGAGAGAAAGAGAAAGAGAGATTGAAATCAAGACTGATTCTTGCTCAGCCAAAGCAACAACAGTGCAACTCTTTCACCCGAGAGATTCTGTCTCTACACAAAGCCTGAAGAAAAAGAAACTCTCAGCCTGATCTCCTTCACACACAATCCAGCCACAAATAGAACACCGCAACTACTCCCTCCACCAGAAGGAGCCTGCTGGTCTGCAGCCGTACTTATAATTAGGGATGCACTGATACTGGAACTGCCCCCAAGCAGATGCAGCCAATAATTTCTATGTACAGATGTGCAGACACTGACACGTTTAAAATGCAGATATAATAATAATAATAATAATAATAATAATAATAATATAATTGTATTATAATCATGTAATGAAAAATAAAAGAAATTAAACAAATATCTACAGGGTTAGAACTTTATTATTATTATTATTATTTATTAGTGGTAGTTTTACTTCTTTATAATCTGTTACTTTATTCATGTTTTCACTTTTTCAATTCACTTTCATCTGGTCATTTTTTTGTTGACAGGGGTAGTAGAGTAGGATACCCAGAAATAGATAAACTGACAGTGTACCAGTGTACCAGTACGGTAGGTGTGGGTCAGTATGATATTCTAAGTGTCCCTATATGGTAGAGAGGGGTTGGTATGGTATCCTAAGTTTACATATGGTAAGGAGTAGATATGGTAGGGAGTAGAAAGTTGGTGTGGCAATATGGTAGGTGGTGGTTGGTATGGTATTCTAAGTGCACGTCAGAGTTCCTATAATGTAGGGGGCAGATGGTCAGTATGGTATTCCCAATGTACTTGTACATGTATTATATGGAATGGGGACAGAAGGTTGGTGTGACATGCTAAGCATACCTACAGATGTTGAACAATGAAACTGAAACACCTGTCATTTTCGTGTGGGAGATTTCATGGCTAAATTGGAGCAGCCTGGTGGCCAATCTTCATTAACTGCACATTGCACCAGTAAGAGCAGAGTGTGAAGGTTCAATTAGCAGGTAAGAGCACAGTTCTGCTCAAAATATTGCAATGAACACAACATTATGGGAGACATACCAGAGTTCAAAAGAGGACAAATTGTTGGTGCACATCTTGCTGGCGCATCTGTGACCAAGACAGCAAGTCTTTGTGATAGGATAGGAGGATAGGATAGGATAGAACTTTATTGATCCCTTGTGAGGGTTCCCTCAGGGAAATTAAGGATGATGTATCAAGAGCCACGATATCCAGGGTAATGCCAGCAAACCACCAAGAAGGACCAACCACATCCAACAGGATTAACTGTGGACACAAGAGGAACCTGTCTGAAAGGGATGTTCGGGTGTTAACCCGGTTTGTATCCAAAAAATGTCATTCCCAAGACGAATTGACGTTGTATTGGCCGCAAAAGGAGGCCATAGTACACCATACTGATCAATTATTGTGGTCTAAAACCAGGTGTTTCAGTTTCATTGTCCAACCCCTGTATATGGTAAATGGTGGATGGTATGGTGTTCCACGTGTACCTATATGATAGGTGGTCCTCAGTGTGGTATCCTATGTATACCTGTACATGGTAGGTGCAATTCATAGCAAATGAAAGCTGTGAATCTAGATCAGACCTATATGTCCTGAAGCTCACATCTCTGACCTGTAAGAGGCATTTGCTGACGTCACTGGCACAGAGGGCTTTGTTGCAGGCGGAGGAGACGCTGAGGAGAGACAGGAGGAAGAGGAAGGAGGCTGAGACGAGGAAGAACACAGCCCTCATCCTCACCACTCCAGCACCTACAACACAGAGAGACAGGTCACTGAGAAGGTCTTCACACTGTTCCTGACTGAGGAACCCTCCGGTTCAAAGCACAAGGAGCACTTTAAGGGGGCTGTAAGAAGGAGACACCAGAGTAGTGTTCAATGAAGTCTTCCTTTACAGCAGAGCTACAGTTTAAGGGCATGCATTAGATCAATAAACACCCAAAACATTAAGACCCTGTCCACAGTCTAGCCCACTGCCACAGGCTGCTGCTGCTTCTCAGACTGTGTCTGCGCTCCTGCACATCCAGCTGTGGCGCACTAATAAGACAGCAGCTGGGCATTGGAAAGTTTCTCAGACCCTCCAGGAGAAGCAGCTCGAGCAGGTCCGAACAGGGTCCGAACCGGGTCAGAGCCGAATCTTACCGTGCGCTCCGGGCCGCGCTTTCTCTCCAGGCTGTTGTTTCGCTGCTCCTGGTCTTCGTCCTGCCCCAGTGTCGGGTAGGAACTCTCCGGGAGTTCGGCCAGAGGAGGCACTCCCTGCACTGGGAGAACAGCGAGAGAGGGGCTCTTCTTAAAGACGCCGAGCCTCGGCGGCCGCGTCCCCATAAGCGCACTCGTTCCCTAGCAGTGCGCACTGCTCAGCTTTCTGCCCTTCTCATGAAGTCGCTCAGAGTCACCTGACTGTCGACTTCATTCTTAACCTCATAAGTAAAAATAAAAGAGTAAAAAAGAGTTTAAGAAACGAAAAATATTCTATAATATATTTGCATAAAAATGTTCTAGAATTTATTCTTGATCTTTAATAAAACAAGACAAATGTTCAGAAGTTAATGAAACGATGTCTCATTGTTTATAAACCGTAAAATTATTACTATTATTATGATTATTATCATTATTATTATCGTTGTTATTATTATTATCATTATTATTATCGTTGTTATTATTATTATTATTATCGTTGTTATTATTATTATTATTATTATTATTATTATTATTATTATATTTACTATTAACACCTGATAAACACACTACAACTCTTCATTTGGTAAAATACTGCCTTGACACAAAAATGACACATTTTTGCACACAAGTGAAATCTGAATAATGCAGAAGAAATAAATGTTTATTTGTATTTGTATTTTGAGAAATGTATATAAGTAAACATATTCATATAAAAAAATAGATTTTCAACAAAACTAAAAGGTTGTAATCGGTGAGGGCGTCGGGGGTGTCTTCTTACACAAGTGATTTCTGTAGTGATTTATAACTTAACAAAAATGTCAATAATTCAACCATATTTTACCAAACTAAAGGCTGAGCTATGTTCAGCAGACATCTCTGTGTACCAAGTGATTTTGATCTGTCATTAGTTATAATAATTCACATGTATTTTTATGTCCAAAGTGCTCAAATTACCCAACTGTTAAAACCATCCGTAATTTCTACCCAAACAAGCTCATCCATCAACATTTTACTTTTCTAAACAGTATCCGGACGTTATAGACATTCCCTTACAGTTTCCAGTGCCAGCTGAAGTGATTCCAGCTTTTTTCATTAAATATACTTATCCATAAGGACAGACCAGGAATTCTGACTGAATTTAGAAATTGTAATTTCAGTGATTTTAGGAAGCTGTTTGCCAGGAAGAGAAGGGGATGAAAGACCCACAGCACTGATATTTAATAATAATAAAAAAAAAAAACATCAGATACATTCTGATAATAATGACATAACTCGTAAAAACATGATTTATTTTTTAATTATAGATGAACAATGTTCCTTAGAAAATATCTTGTGAATTCAGCCTCATGCTCTGCAGAAGGACCCTTTCAGGGTTCAACAGCCCAAATTAGGACACAGCCAATTTTAAAGAACCACACACCTAAAACACTACCTCAACAAAACCACTTTAGTGGAAATGCTAAAGCACTCAAATTTTAGACACATTCATTTTACAATAAACTGCAGTGATAAAATGTCTACTTAGTGACTGATCCATGTGTTGGAATTATCACTTCTATTTTTCACAGTGTTAACTTTTTTATAACCATGAAAAACATTTATTGCAGTTCTATAATTACAGACTGTAGTTCATCTGATTCTCTGCATACATTGTTATCCTCCTTTCACCCTGATCTTCAATGGTCAGGACCCCACAGGACCACCACAGTGAGTCATTCTCAGCACTGCTGTGACTCTGACATGGAGGTGGTGTGTTGGGCTGAACAGTGGTGTTGGATTTTTTAAATACTGTATCCACTCATGGTCCAGTTTGTAGCACCACCTTATAGATGTAAAGTCAGAGACAGATGATCATATTTCTGCAGTTTGTGTTGGTCATCCTCTAGTCCTTCTTCCGTGCTCAGAGGACACTGATGGACGGATATTTCTGGTTGGTAGTCTGTTCAGTCCAGCAGTGACACTGAGGGGTTTAAACACTCCAGTAGTACTGCTGTCATTTTCCTTTTTTTGTAAGACTACCATTTTGGAGATGCATGCTTTCCTTTGGACAGCCATGAAATGTGAGCAAGTAGGTTTGGAGTGTTTTAAAGAAGAGGAAAACAATGACAGCATAGTGGATTTCACAACCAATAAAATTTATTCAATTATATATTACAACTATGTACATTATCATGTAACAAGTAAATATTAAAATAGACATATTTTTAGAACCATCGTTCAAAAGGCATTATATGTTGTAAAAAATAGGTTTCGTTTTGCTGTGAACTCACATGAAAACTGTAAAAGTAAGTTGTCTTTTTCTATTGAGAAGACACAACAATCCGGTTTTCTCTTAATGTGCGCAAGACACAACGGATAACACGTAGGAACTGAGTGTTACTAAGAGACGACAAAGGCAGGGAAGAAAGCAGGACCACTTACATAAACCTCACCACAGTACAGCTTTTCAGAAAAGAAGTACGAACCTGCAACGCATGCACAGCATTAAAATCACAAGTCAAAAACACCTGCTGTGATGAATCTAGAAGGAAACGAGTAGAAGTAGAAGAAACATAACAAAAAAGGGAACGTAATTCAAAAACACATGCTTAAAGAGTTAAGCCAACATCAACAACAGGGGACGTTCAATATAAAACCAACTTTGGTCCATTAAACATTTGACAAAAACAAAAAGTTTACAATCAAAATATCTATTTTAATTATGCCTCCTTTCTGTTCTTTTCTCTTTTTACAAACAATAATTACATGACTATTTACAAATGCACAATCAGTATGTATAAAATAAGTTAAAAAATGAAGAGCACAATCTATACATCATGAACACTCATTGTAGAAACAGGTTGGATTCAGACCTCTCTTTCCTATTGAAGGAGAAACAAAAAAATCCCTCCTTTTTTTTTTTTTTTAAACTTTATCCCGCCTCCCCTCTCCCTCGCCTTTCTCACTGCTATGCTTCCACACTCCCTCTGGTCATTAAGGGTGGCCATCGCCCTCTGCTGGCTGGATCTGCTTGGTGCAGGTCTATCCACCCTTTGGGTCTACGTTCCTGCAATGAAGACCTCAAAGGTTAAGTGCATTTTAGTTTGGACCTGAATCCAGCAACTGTAAGAATTACAGACTTATATTTTGGACCAGATTCCTTATATTCCTTATATCAGAAGTGCATCTCGACCAGGTGACTGTGGCCAAACAAGCGCTGGTCCAGAGAAAAATCACCAGACCTTCAGGGACACTACAGAGGACCTTGAATCCGGTATGGTACAGCGTTGTGGCGTGCACGTTCATATTGAATTATTTGGCTCTTGCTGAGAGCAACTTACAAAAACAAAAAAAAAAGGTGCGCTGCAGATTGATGGATCTACAGACAGATGATTGTTTTTCCTATTTGTGTCATCCTTATTATGTTTTTTTTTGTTTAAGAGCTCAGAAGCGTCTGGTTTAAGCCTGGTGCAAGCCTGACCTCTACACCACACGCAAACATGGCACACACACAGCAGCTCGGCCGAAAACAAGTGCTTTGTGTTCTGCTCCTCTCTAGTCCTGACCATGTAATTAATGGCTGTGACTTGAGAAATGAGCTGTCGTCTCAGTCTCATCTCGTCTCGAGAGCCGGGTCACTGCTGTTATATAGGGGTCAGGTCAAAGTCATCGTTGACCTCCACTAGAGGGATGTAAAACTCAGGAATTTCAAAGATGCTGGTCGACTTGTAGGTGGCTGGATCCAGCTCCTGGAGCTTCAGCTGCCACTCCAAACGTTGGACAGCATTAAGAGCTGCCGCTTCGTGCTGCTGCCTCATCAATAGACATGTCTGAGAGAGCGAGAGACAGAGACAGAGAGAGAGAGAGAGAGAGAGAGAGAGAGAGAGAGAGAGAGAGAGAGAGATAAGTGAGGCAAAAGGAACAGAGCAGAAGTGGTAAGCAAAAATTTAAGTCTACCAAGATTTACCTTTTATACATTAATGAGCCAAAAAAATCATGTCCACTATTCTTCTCACAATAACAGTTACTTTCTGGAGTTCACAGGTTGCGAAAAGTAAGCCAGCAATATCATTATTTTGAGACAACCAGGCTTCAGCATCTTCAAAAGAGTAGGGCTCGCAGGGTATTCCTGTGTACCAGTGTTTCTGACAATGAACTGAGAAAAAGGTGCAACAAAGGTAATGCTGATGCACAGAATTGCAAAGGTCATCCTGTGTGGTCCGAGACAACACAATGACTACTGCACAAGTCACACGAAATAATGACAGCTACAAAAGGACATCTGATGTCTTTATTTGAAACACCAGAGGGCACTGTGAAGCAACCTGTTTTGGTTAGGAGCAGTGTTTTGGGGGCTGATGCTGATCGCCAGTGACTGTGAATTACAGTCAAATGCAAACCTCACGCAAACTGACAGCAAAATATGGATCATACGGTATGAGTTGAGCAGCAGCCAGGATTCGAAACATTATTGACCAATCACGTATTTGGGCTGAAAACCTCCATTCCTAGTTTTGGTGGCACAAGAAGGCCCATCATATTAGGTTGGTGATCAAAATGGTTTGGCTCATTTCAGTATGCCATAAACATAACATTTAACATGAAATTATACAGGATTTCCTTTCATTTATGTTACCTTTAACTTGTCAAACTTGTCATCAACATCCTGAAGCCAAGACATGAACTGCCTTGCGTTGAAGCGATCTCTCACTGAGGTCTTCCCATCATCTCCCTGTGACACAACAACGGAAACAAACAAATGATTTCACTTAATAAATGTATCTGCTGACTTTTGATTCAGTAAAGCTTTACATGGGAGCTTTGATCCAGTAAACGGTAAACAGAATTTCACCCAGATGACGGTAAGTGGTGGTTTGAAGTTTGCCAGAAATGTTAGCAATAAATAGGGTTAATGGACAGAGGAATTAAATGATCTTTAAACTGAAATGAAATGAATAAGAATAATAAACAATGAATAGTGTGAGACAAAGACCAGCAGACAGAGAGCAGGTTACCTGTACATCCTGGGGCATGTTGTATACTTCTGCATCCAACAAGACAGTACAGGCACTGAAAGGGAGGGTCTGATTGGCTAATGTTCTTGCAGCACGATAATGGACACGCAAGACCTCCTGCTCGTTCGATACTATCAGCTTCTCCTGCAAAGTGGGAAAGAGATATTTGTTAACACTATCTGCACAATCAAGCTTGTCAGCCCCTCTCAATGGGTTCCTGCACAAGAGGCTACAATAACAAAACTATGATCTGTAAAGGATACTTACACTGCACACATTACTTTTTCCCTGATTAAAAGTGACTGCTAATCCAAAGTGACCAAATCTGCATTTGCTACATCATGAAGAAAATGTCTGCAGGACAGCCGCTTACCCTCTCAATGCTGTGCTGCAAGCGTAGTTTCATGCGCACTACCTCCTGCTGTTTGAACATCTCTTTCAGTGGTTCAGGCAGAGAGGGTGGTGGAGTTATCTAAGACATGGAAATAAACGAATGAATGGATGCACAGATAAATTGTGTTATGACAGCTTAATAAAAAAATGAAGAAAAAGTCAATCGTTGTGAGCCATTTTTTTATGAGAGAGCACAATTCAGGTCACACTCAAGGGTGTCATTGGATCATGTGTGAAATATAAATGTGTGCTCTCGATTTTACCATGCTCTCACTCAGATTCACTCTTATACAAAACTCAGTGAGCTCTGATATAACCTGCTCCAGTATGAACAGCATGGACGAAGTTCCCCTGCTGACTTGTGGACCACTCTGTGCTCTTGCACTTGATGTTTTAGTGCAACAAAGTGCAAAGTAACTGTTTTTGAAGCAATTATTGCTGTCGCTCCTCTACATTCTCAATGGTTGGGAAAATGAAGACACCCTATATGGGGTAATGATACTTCATAGAGACAGATGTCAAAACACCATGAAGGAACAGGTTTAATCCCAAACTACACATTACTCTCTATGTAGTCTAAATCTAAATTTGGCATTATATATTTGTAATAGAACAATATTCACATTTATTCATGTTTAAATCTGAAATCCAATGCCATCAACATAGTTGTATGACTTTTGTAGTACACTATATAGGGAGTTAAAAGGTATTTGAGATTCAGACAGTGTGTGTGAGACACCATGTGGACAAGGAAAACCATGCTTTACACACTAATACTAAAAACAAAGCTTTGAAAAATCTCTATTATAAAGAGTTTTGGAAATACTCCATTTTCAGTGACCAAAAATGACGGTGTGTTGACGAAAGGCCACAACTAGAATGGATGTTGAATTTTGTTGTTCTGCAATATATTAAAGCAAGAAAACATAAGAGGGAGTGTGTTATCATGAAATAACAGCACGGGGGTGCTGACGCAGATATAGAAAACACTTCCTAGAGCTACAACCAGCCCTGACCAGATTGCCCGTTTTGCCACTCTAAATGTGTCTCTGTGTGTATGCAGCAAGGGTTGAGTTGATAGAAGCCTTTGCGAGTCCCCCTTAAGTGCCTGAAGCTGGACTGTAATCAGGGGGTCAAGGAACTGGCAAATCATCCTCTGGGTCCACCACATTGTCTTAATCCTTTTAATGTCCTATGGCGCAGGCATTCACATTACTAAAAGAGTTTCTGATGTTATTCACTGAACAGTGCCGTTCAGCCGGGTGATACTGTGTTTGAGAATAAAAATGTGCAGTTGTGAGATAACTCTTCTCAACCAATCAGCTTGTGCAGCCAAAACTGCAATAACTGTTGTATAAATAGAAAAATTAAGTAATTAAATAAAAAAAATCAGAACAGTGCAAATTTCCCTTTTATATCAAACAGGCTACAGCACTATGTGTCTCATTTAATTTGCCTTACATGACATTGCACATCCTGCGACAACTGCACATGCGTACAATGCAATGATGATTCTGAAATGAAACATTGTGTAGCCCTAGCCAAAACGCTGACACATACATGGGTGTTTTTGTAAACAAAGGTTTATGTGAACAGGGTGGAAGTCTGTTTATTATGTCTGAAGCACCACGTTAATCTATAAGTAGAAGCTTCATATTGAAATTCAACTCACTGTTGGAATGCAAAGTTTGCTGAGAGGGTTCCCATCAAGCAGGTAGGAACCGTTGAACGTGACGTATTCATCGTAGTACTGTGGTGCCTGAGGAATGACGCTGCACAGCACCTTCCTCTTCTCCTCGATCTTCTTGCGGATGTGCAGGAACTCGTAGTATGGGTTTGCCCTTTCTGTTTGGTAGGGTTGAATTTCTTCAAGCTTTAGTGAGTCCACAATTGCTGCCAAAGACTGCTGGGTCTTCTCCTTAAGTTGTTGGGCAGAAAGGTTAGTTTGGGATGAAGCAGAAACTCTGGGCATCTTTCGTTTCCTTGGATGGGTCACTTGTATGTCAACTTCATCCTCAAGAAGTCTTACTTTAGCCCTGGCCCCAGAGGAATCGCTGTCTCTGTCCACTACAGACAATGGGGAAGAGCTTCCAGAGGCTGCTCCACTTAGTGATTCTGCTTGAGGATGACGCTGAACGCCACTACAGCTCTGGCTTTGATCTTCATCTGATAGACTGTCTAGTTTTGAAGGCTTCTCCTCAAAGGCAGTTGGGTCAGGCATCTCTACATCTGTGTCTTGCTTAACTTCTGCAAGAGACTGCGACTGATACTGGTCCTCAGTGGATGTTACCTTCTCTACTTTTGATTCAGCAACTATACTGTCTGACCCCTCTTCAGACATTTCCATTGGTTCCTCAACAGCCCGTTCAGGACTAGCACAGCGGGACATGTTTGTAGACAAAGGCATGGGCAAAGCATGTTTGTTTTTGTCCAGCTGAGCATCACTTGTCCCCAAATGCTCATCAGACAGCCTTGATTTACAATCATCTTGTGAATTCAAATCAGTTTTTTCACTAACTTCTTGGGAATCTTTAGCCACACTAGCTGGACCCAGTAGTGTTTTAGCAGACTCCTCAGGACCGATCCTACAGGAAGTAATGGATGGGGCTTGGCTGCTTGTCCAGTCCATTTTGGTACCTGTAGGAATGTTCTCTATAGTTCTATCCTCCACTTTGTTGTCAGGACCCACCAACAGGTTCTTCTCTCTTTGCTCTGATCTCAAATCCATGTCTGTTCTTACTGACGGTTCATTACTGGGCTCAGAGGCAGCATCCCATTGCAGGCTACTTGAATGCATAGTTGTCTTAGTGTTGAAGCAATGCTGTGGCTGTGCTGACACAGGTGGTATCATTTGAGACACAGGGGCTACCAAAGCATCTTTGTTTGAGACTTCAGTCTTATCTGCATCAGCGCTGCCAAGCTGACTCAGTCCACTTTGCTCTTGCAAAGGTTCTGTGGTGTTAGGTTTGCTTAACTCTAATGTAGTGAGCAACAAACTGCTGCTGGCTTGTGGCAGATTAGTCTGATGAACTGTGAGGTCTTTTGGATCTTTTGGCGCGTGAGATGCACATCCAAGCTGACTGCTTGAAGAGCTACCTTCATCCTCAGCACTGGCAGAACTTGCGTCTTCAGGTGTAGCACTAGGGATATGTGTTGGTAATGAGCTTTGACTGCTCTGGCTCTCCTGTGTATGTGCTGCACTGCCCTCTAATGCATGGCCTTTCCCATGGTCTTCGATAGAACTCGGTACGCCACCAAGTCTTTGAGGATCTTCAACTGGTCGATCTGCTTCAACAGCAGCAGATTTAGCATCTTCATCAAGAATAGCTCTTAAATAAGGAGATGCATGTCTACTTGACAGTGGTGTTCGATTGCAAAGAGCTGCGTCAGGAAGACTGTTGGTATCTTTATCATGAACAATCGGTGATCTGGAGGACTGAAGTGTGAGGGAAGACTGCAGGAAAGGAGGCTGGGAATCAGAAGCATCTAGATTGAGGTCTGAATCATATTCCGTAGGCCTGGGCGTCAGCATAGTAGCCTGGCAGGAGTCCTCGGAGCTGGCTACTGAGATCATGGACACTGATCTTGACATGATGCCAGACCTTTCAGTATCTGGTCTTGGAGACCGACTGAGGCTGTTTTCAACAAGTGCACCAGCTTTTCCAAAACACGAGGGATTCTTGGCATCTAGTGAAACTGTTCTTCCACTGGTGGCATCTTTTAAGGTCTTCTCACGAACGTAACCCTCGGGGGTTTCTGAGCTCTTGGAGCGCAAAAGTTCCTTGTTCGTACACAGATCGTTGGACGACGAGGGTGTTTTTATTTTGTCTTTGCTTTTTTGTTTCCCAGAGTCAGTTCCTGGCCGCTGTTTCAGTCTCTCTCTCTCCTTCTGCTTGATCTTTTCCAAGTGCTTCTTGTGCCACTGTTCAATCTCCTGGTCTTTGAGGCTAAGCATTCGTTCAAAGCTGGTCTGCATGAGGTCATCATTTACCAACCTCTTCTCTTTGGGACGGGTATCCTTTTGCACAGGTGAGGCTTTGGATTTGGTCCTATCGGACTCTGACTCAGTGGGCCTCGCTTTACTAAGTTTGCTATCCCTGTTCTGCTGTGATCGGTCCTTGTCCTTATCCTTATCCTTGTCCTTTTCCTTGTGCCGATCACGCTCCCGATGCCTATCAGAATCTCGATCTCGGTCCCTTCTGTCCCGGTCTTTCTCTGGGGTTTTAATAACTTCTTCTTTTAATCTTGATGTTACTGTTTTATTGCTCTCAGACATGTACCCCTTCTTTTCCTCTAAAAGATGTTTGAGATTAGAACTTGATGTAGATGACTGAGTGACTTCTTTAGATTTTTCCTTTTTCCTCTTTTCAGAATCTTTCTCTTTTTCTTTTATTCGATCAATTTTACCATGTTCACAATTTTTTTCAGGAGCTTTTCCTTTCTTTTCAGAGCTGGTTTTATCTTTATCTTTGTCTCTGTGTTCACTAGATGAATGTTCTTTCTCTTGCCTGTCTTTCTCACCTCTTCTCTCAAGCTTATCCTTGGTCTTCTTGTTTTCTTCGTGCTTTTTAACAACAGGAACAACTTTAAGTTTTTCATTCTCTTTGTGGCTCTTGTCACCAGGAGAATGGGAAGTACTTAATTTTTCCCTTTCTTTCCATCTATCCATGGAGTTCGGAAGGTCAGATTTCTCTGAATTATGCTCCAATTTGATTTTCTTTTCTTTATCTGGGTGTTTTTTGTCAGCCTTTTCAGATTCCCTATCCTTTGCTAGCCGTTTATCACTTTTTTCTTTAATGTTCTTCTCAGAACCCTCTGCCTGATTTTGATCAACCAAGGCTCCACCAACAGACTTGTCCTCTACCTCTTCTTTTATACAAGCACTGGGAATTGAGTCATCAGACTTCCGCACAATGTTCAGACCTTCTCCTCGGTCATCACTTTCAACCCCTCTGCCGTCTTTCCCCCTATCTTCTTTGCAGGACATCTCTTTCTTCTCTTTTTTTACAATCTTGTCTTTCTCTCGCTCCTCTTTTGCTTTTCTCTCCTTACTGCTGTTACTGCCTGAATGTTTGTCTTTTGACATGTTCCTTTCTTCTTTAAACGGTGATGAGTCAAGGGATTTCTGAGGAGAGCAGCTACCAGGTGTCTCACACTTCTCTTCTTCGTTCTCGTCACTTTTGAAGAAATTCTCTTTCCAGAATTCTCGATCAAACTCCATGTTCCTATGTCCATCTTTCCGTACTTCTTTCTGCCGGTGACGATTCCTCTCTGCCTCATATTCCTTGCGGTACTTGTCCTTCTCCTTATGTTTCAGTTTATGCTTTTTCACAACCTTGCCATCTTTGTCAACCTTTCTGAAGGCACTTTCAGAGCCATCCATACTGTTGCCAAGACTGGCATCTTTGAAAGGACTGGAGCTTCCATCGTCTCCGTCCACACTGAGTTCCTTATGGTGATGCTTGCTTTTCTCCTTGTGCTTACAGCCCTTACTACTGGGACCTTCTGTGCAAAAGTCAGAATCTGTGTAGTGGTTGTACTTGACTCCATCTATGGGGCAGGACCCATCTACAATGGAGACACAGGTTTTTGCATTTTCCTGTTTTAATGGAGTTGTCTGCTTGTCAGTTTGGCTATGATTCAGCTTTGGGGACTTCACTGCAGACAAGTGAAAGAGGTGAACTGATGAATCATCCTTTGGGCTGAAGGACATTTTGAACGAGTCCTCCTCTCTAACGCTCTTGTCGGAGTTGTCGGACACCGTCGCCGTGGAAAAGAGAATAGACTTACTGTTCTCTTTTCCTTCCTCTCGAACCTCCTGGTTCTCCTTGTTTTTGCTCTGACTCTTGCTTTTCTTCTTATTCACCTTGCCCTTGTCTTTCTGGTCTGCTGGTGTGAGGTTCAAGCTTTCTTTTTTTGTCCTACTCTCCGTTTTGTGAGCATCATTACCAACCGATCTTGTCGGTGAACATTTTCTTTCAGATAACGTCTCGGTCTCATCACCCGAACTGTCTGAGCTGCAGTATAGTACTCGGGATGATTTGGACTTTTTTGACTTGCAAGACGTTGATGTCTGGTCATTCTTGTTAGACTGTTTAGGTGTATAATGGTTTTGTTCCTCCTCTTTTTCCCTCTGCCGCAGTTCTCGTCTAAGGATATGCCTTTCATTTAGCGCTTTGCTCAGGTCCTCCTCCTCCTCCTCATCCTTGAACTCGTACTCATCCATGCCTGAAACGGAAGAGGAGGCCTTCACTGTGGTTGACTTGCCCTCAGAGTCCTTCTCAGCATCAGAGTACTCCATATTTTCATCTACACTTGAAGGGTTCACAGATGGAGGATCTTCAGATTCTGTAACATAACACAGAGCAAAGGAGAAGAGACAGTAATTAGACAATAATAATGGACAACCATTCACACTATATGTTTATGCACCAATACTGCAGATGAAGTTTGGCTCCTAATGCAAAATAATTCACAACATGCAAGCAGGCGCAAAGACGGGGGTTTGTAGCTTTTCCCAAACTTTTGACAAAAAAAATGTGGGTTAAAGTACATTGAGCATGAAAGAGCTCCTTTTACCTGAAGAGCTATCCTCCGGGTCAGATAGTGCAATCTCCCCTTTCAGCAACTGCTCCACCTCCTGAGAATCTGCAACATCCACTGGCCGCTCACCTCTCTTGTTTGCCTGGAAAGCGTTTCCTCCATGCCGCAACAGTAGCTTGACAATCTACATAAGAGGGGCGAGTAATATAAATATATATAAATTCAAAGATCTGAGTAGTGCGGAAAATTGGACTTTGTTACAAGTACAACTCACAAAATAAAAACACCTCCTCCTCTCTCACCAGGGCCTACCTATCTAGGAGTTGTAGCGGTGAGCATATTTTAAAGGCCAATTTTTGTGGAATGTTTTTGTAGTCTGACATACTTTAAGAGAGAAAAAAAAAAATTAGAAAAGTATTTATAGTCAAATATTGTTAGGCTTTGTCTACATTTAACATGTAAATATTAACAGATTTTACATATCTTTAAGAATATGACCAAGTTTTGATTATTTACTTGCACCAACAATTTGTTGTTTTTTTGCTTATGAAGGACTTGAAACTTTTTAGCTCATATCTTCCCTTGTTGGAAGTTGATCATCCAGAGTAATTATGAGCTGAAAATGCAAGAATGTTGATGAATTATTTGTAATGATTAGATTGACAGAGATTTGTATAAGTTCTTTAAAACATTTGACGGTGATCCAAATAAAATAAATAACAAAAATAATAATGAACATTCAGATTGTTTTATATGTGTATCAGCATTAACCCTTCTCATGACTTTTATTCTGAAATTTGAACACTGCATTGGCAAATGAGCAGTTAACATTCATTGAAAGCTCCTTTGGCATTTAAACAAGTGTACTTTAGCAGTATTTATAGCTTGATTACTCACTAATATTTTAGTACACAATGATGAGGCCACCATGCCTAGATAAGTCTTACAGTTTGTCATGATGTGCATCATGTAACTTACTCCCTGCAAATTAAATCTGATGAGTTATGAAGCCTAGAACTCATTGTGTAATTCCCGCAAAGATTAAAAAAAAAAAATTGAATAATTATTTAAAATAATTGAAAAATGGACATTAAGTTCATTCATCTACATTTTTCAATGAAAATCCTGTTGTTGTATGCTTGCATATTTATGCAGTTTCTCTAATAGAGATCCAGAATCAGCAGAAAAGGAGGCTATTCATTTGTTAGGTTGTGTCCAGGGTGCTAGATGGGTCTACAGGATTAAAACTGGGCACATCTGGTTCAACTGGTTGTGCAATTGAAACTCACGTCTTTGTGCCCACTGCTGGAGGCATCATGAAGAGGTGTGTCATCATCCAATCCCTGCGTGTTCACTTCTGCTCCTGCCCCGATCAGGACTTTTGCTACGTCATAATAACCAAGGTTGCAGGCTTCGTGTAGAGGTGTCCAACCTACAAGAACAAAATGAACCTTTTAAAGGCCCACCAACTGAAAAGTGTGATGAAAGACACTTTTGATGCTTGCAGAGTCTTCACACTCCACAAACTGTCTTACCTGCAAAGTCTTTGACGTTTACGTCTGCCCCAAGTCCAATGAGCTCCTTGACCTGCTTGACGTCACCTCTGATGGCAGCCATATGCAGAGGAGTCTCTCCCCTCTCGTTCCTCTTGTTCACCTTGTCTTTCTGTCGTGACGTGGAGCTGCTAGGGATCTTTTTCTGCACTGTTGGAGTCTGGGATGGGTGGCTTGGCGTGGAGTCTGGGAGAACAAATGGCATGAAGGTTATACTTGAACGATATTTATATTTATGGCATTTAGCTGATGATCTTATCCAGAGCAATGTAAAAGGTTACTTATATTACAGAGCTGGTCAGTGTAGTGTTAGGAGCCTGTAGCACAGCAAAGTTGCCCAGACTGGAACTGAAACCCAGTTTCCCAAAAGGTGTGGTGGCTTGCTGGTGGTGTTATCTATTGTACCACCACCAACCAAGTATATTTAACCTCCTAAGACCTGAACTCTTGCATGGCATGCATTTTTTATTTCTCTTTGCTATTTGGGCTAATTGGCACCTGATTAGTGTAAAAAAAAAAAAAAAAAAAAAGAATTAGCTTTTTACATGATGTAGTTTCTGAGAAAATGATGTCTGCATATGAAGACTTTAGTTTTTTTATATATATATATATATATATATATATATATATATATATATATATATATATATATATATATATATATATATATATATATATCATAGAACACAGTGAAGCCGTAATTGGTGATGATGTGCAAAACATTTATTTTGTGGCCGAACATAGCAGCATTCTTTTTCCCACATCTGGGTCATCCTGTCCTGAAAAGTCAGAGCTGTCATTGGAATGCTGAGCCAAGAAGGTCCATTCGAAATTCAAGTAAGTGCATGATGAGTCAGGTCTTTGTGTGGACGCCACACATGTGTACGCCAGGTCCTAGGAGGTTAATAATACTTATTGCTGGTGAAGAATTCTAGTTCTGGATAGACATCACAACAGAGCCGTGACTCCAGAAAATCAGCTAGTCAATTGAAGATGGTATGTTACACAAAAACACACTGCATTTCTATTCCAATACAAGGACATGCATTTTAGTGTCACCAAAGGGAACTTTAGATGGGGATCATTTTGTTCATGAAAAAGTACATGGTTTGGTATAGGGAAAAGGGTAGTAACGGTCCGGTGACAGTTTCAGGAATTTTTTGGGAATCTGCAAAAAGAGGAACTTCACCTAAAACCCTTTAGTGGAATTTCCCCAGTTAAAAGTTTGGTGTTTTTTCATTTCACTTTTAAAACATCCTATAAACAATAAGCCTAAATGCCGGTTCATACCCACTGTGGACACAGTCACCATAATATGCGCAGCCAAAGTGACATAATTGTGGACGAAGCAGACTGGTGCAAAAATGACCACTTTAAAATCGAAAGAAGCCCAGTCCGCATGGTGATGCATACACGCCTCAAATTTCCACTGGTTTAAAGGACACGGCTGCCTTTCATGATGTACATGCCGCCACCTCCTACATCTTCAATAAAAGCTCCTCTACAACATCTGGAGTTTGTTTTTATTAAAAACACGAAAACATGGTGTTATAAATCTGCTATAAATGACTGTCTCCACTGTGTTTGTGCTGCAGTTTAAAGACATTTCAATCCGTTTCATTCTAAAAGGCAGTAAAGAGAGGATCAGTTCTCAGGCATGCACAATTATGTATGTTTTACAAGCGCAATCAATACATTCAGCATCAAATCTACCTTTTAATATCAGTGGTATTAATACACTCATCATCAAAAAATAGTTACATCCAGAAGGAGCTGACCAAGGGTCATGCTAGTCTGTCATGGACTCATTCAGAATACAATGACGATCACAACAATCTGTGTGGAGGCACCGTAGCGTAGCGCCAAGATCAATGGTATGTTGTCGCAGGTCACACAATCATCCTGGTGTCATGGTGTGGGTGCCATTTGGCAAGATTCCAGATCAACTTTGGTCTTCATTACAGTCATTTTACAACTCAATGCAACGTTAATGAGGTCCTGCAACCATCGCTATTCAAGACAATGCTAGTCCGCTTACTGCTGCCCACTCAAGAGCTTCTCTTGAAGACACAGATATTACGATGTGGCCAACTGTATCGCCAGACCTATCCCTGATTGAAAATGAGTGGGATGCTATTGGATGCCCTATCAACACTCCACCCCTACTGCAAAATCTGCAGCAACAAAGTGAGATATTCAACCTGCATGGGATGCATTATTGCGGGACACCACAAGTAACCTCTACAACATGCTGAGACTTCTGGCCTGATGCATTATACCGGACACTCCTTCTGTGTGTAGATCAATAAATATTGCCCAAATCAGTCAAAAGTTTTTAATTGTGATTTTTCTGGGTGTAACTGTTTTTGAGATTAGTGATGAGAGCTCGATGCTCTTACCTGGACTGTTGTCTCTTGCTGTCATCTGCATGAGAAGTGCCATCTGCTTGCGCTCAGACAGAGGGTAGCCAAACAAAATGTTCATAGGGGTGGACTTCTTGCCCCCAGACTCCTTCTTCACCTTCTTTTTATCTGGGCCATCTTTATCTGCATAAAGAGAAGATTACAAACACCAGTGTGAATAGTGCTGAATACTTCATTTCTCAAAATGGTTCTAGTTCCTAATTTACACCAAGACAACCAACAGTGTAAACCAAACAGAAAGGAATACTGCTACCTGCGGTCAAGACACATGCATTATCCAGGTACTCCTGTCCCCCTAGAATCTGTGTGCACTATGTATCAGGCATGCATATAAACTGGATGTAGCACGTGTGCCTGTCTGGCAAACACTATCTTCTTTCACTGTTAAATAACTGTGGGGGTATATGGCTTTATTTTACAGCCAAAAGTCGAGAGCAAGACAACAATCCATGCTGCATTAACAAATTTCAATTGTTCACATGCATAATATAAAATGTACTCTCTCAAATTGACCATGCTCTCATTCAGACTGCCTTTGTTCTAGTACGAAACTGTGTGTGCTCTCAGATATATTCTGCCCTAGAATGATCGGTGTGTTCTTACATTTTGTCAGGGTGCACAAATTTCTCCTGCTTGCTTTCAGACCACTCACTGCTCTCGGACTCAGATTTTCAGCTCAACAAAGCTGCCAAAAACCTTCAAGCTGGTAACTGACCATTGAAAGTCTTGCTGTTGCTTCTCTATATTTACATTGTTTGGTAAAAGTGCGACTGTCCCCTCCTGCCTCTAGTAACTTGCTTTACGATGGGTCAGTGTTCGGTAGAGTTGTGCTACCTATTGATGTATGTGCTGCTATAAGCAGGGTGTTGTGCTGAGCCACAGCTTTTAAAGTCATAATTAATCATTCTGTTAATTATGACCACTCTGTTTTTCCTGGTGGCATATTTGCAATCTGAGTTCACTGTTACTATTTACTTTTGTGTTCCAGAATTGTGCACAACAAATCAAAGAAAACAAACTTGATTACTTTATTATGTCAAATGTATGCATTTATATATATCAAATTATCTGAGGCTCACTCAACAGGTATATTTACAGGTAAAACTGCCTAAATTAATCCATAGGTGAGCATTTCTAGAACCGTAAACACTATAAGATACCTATATTATATACCTATAATACCTATAAGATACCAGAATAGGTATAGACAGGATATTTGAGCACAAATAACCATCAGAAGATAAATACACTTTATCATGACCTATTATGATTATTGTAGTTATTGTGTACAAATAATAACAGTAAACTCAGATTGTGATGATGCCTCCATGGAAAACAGAATATAGAGGAGCAAAAGCAAGCATTTCTGCTTCTGAGTAGCAGTTTTGCAGCTTTGTTGTGCTGAAAAGTTGTGCACTCTCAGTTTCATACAAGTGCAAAGCCAGTCTGAATATGTGCAGGGTAAATTTGAGAGAACAGATTTGTATTTTGCATGTGATCAAATGGAGGAATTGTCCCCTCACATAAAAAATCCCACAAAAATATCTAAACAAACAAACAAACAAACAAAAAAAAACTCGACTTTTAGTAGTACAATAATTCCATGAGTCAAATTCTGTTCAGCAGTTTCAGTAGGTTTCCCCCATCTGAGTGATGCAAACAGCTAATGGAAGGAAAGGTCATGCGACAGGGGTTAGTGTAATCTGAAACTGAAACTGTCCTTAGTCAGCATTTTAATACATCAACACAAAATAACTGGACAGCAAGAGGTATATACGCAAGTGTGTCTGAGGCAGAGGGCGTGTTTGAGTTCATCTGAGGCTGACGCACATTGACTGTGCCCATGCTTGCTGAGTAAGCAGACTGTTAAAACTGCATGAGATTCCCCGCCAAAGGTTTTGTCGTCTTCCTGCGACACAGCAGGGCTAAAGAGTGGCGGGTTTAGCAAGGCAGTTACCTGCGTATATCCTGCAGGGAGGAAGTAATCTCTCTCCCCACATATCGCTCGACTGGCCAGGGTCAGAGTCATCTACAGTGCAGAAGCAGAGAGGCAGGGAGGAGGAAGAGGAGGAGAGGTGGAAAGGGGGAGAGGGAACGGGAGAGGAGAGTATTGCGTTACACTCACTCGCTCCCCCTCTTGCTCAAATAATAAGCAGAAAATACACTGGGCTTAGGCACGGCATAGGACACAGAGGGCGTCATCCCTGAAATAAAATGCCGCAAGTCTGCATGAACTTAATCCTTTCCATCCCGAGGATTATTGTGGCTCTCCTTTCCCTACACACAACATAAGGAGATCATGGGCAGATCCCTGTCTGACATATTATTAGGGTAATTATTTTTAAAACATCAACATTAAATGAACTTTCCCTCAACATCAATAAAAACAAATCTTTTTCAGAGATTTATTGTCATGCACATACTTTTTAGAAGAGGTGGACATTTCAAATCAAGCAAGTCAAAAGCCACCCCAGGATTTCGATCAGACTGCCTGTGCAGCTCTTCTGCAGCTCAGCCATTATTAGCAAAATGAACTCAAGGTGGAGTAAGGGCCATTATTATTCTACAAGTGAGCAAACCTAATATGAAAGTGGTGGACCTGGATTACCAGAGGTGGGTAATCTAAGTCCAGCAAGTCAAAATCAGCCCCAGGTTTTTGTTCTGACTGTGTGGCCTGTCCGACTTGCTGGACTGGAACTGCCCAGCTCTGATCCGGACCACGAACAGAAAAAAAAAACCTTTTGTATAAGTTTAGTATTCTACCCATCTTTAAGAAGATTACAACAGAGGATACAACAGTCTTACAGTCTAAAAAGCAATTTATATAAACAAACAAAAATAAATAAATAATATGTGCTTCCCTCTTGTTTTCATGTCTAAATTTCACATTATCGTTAAAATGTGCTGAACTGTTATATAACTCTGTGAGGGGAAAGTAACACTGGTACAACATGCTTCTTAAACAAGTTCCAAAACTGACCACAAAGAGTGCTATTGAGGCACTATTTTAGATGCTGCTGGAATTTTCTACGGGAATTCTGAACTGACCTGTGTCTGAGTCCCGTTCCTCATTCCGGGGCGGGCTGACTGTGAAGGAGAGCTTGCGTTTCATGGAAGACTTGGGCTTCCCCTCCTTCCCCACGAGCTCACTCCGATCCAGCTTCGGAGTTTTAGTGAACGGGGAGATTTTTTCCTTACTCTGCAAGAAATGGAAAAAAAGAAGAATCTGTGATTAAATCTTCAATACAAAATAAACAAATAACATTTAAACAATAAATTATTGTCAAAAATAAATGTCATTGTTGTTAGTTTTATGTTTAGTAATAAAAATCATCATATCTTTTTTTAAAATATATTTTTGCTATTAAGTCACCTTCTTCCCAGCTGTCTTTTCCACCATGGCTCCATCTCGGTCGGTACCCGGCTTGGCCATGGTGCAGCTTCTGACTAGCTGTGGCAGCTACAGCTCACAGGGTTCATCATGGGCCTGCGAAGAAAGAATATCATTATTTTATCATATTCCGTACAGAACAAATTCAGCATCTAACAGTCTCTGCTGAATCATGAGATTATGAACTTTCAGAGTAGAACATATTAAAAGCATTTTGACCCCAGATAAAAATAAAGACGTGTGAGACGGGAGAGGTAGGTCCCAGAGAGAGGGGCACAAAATCATGCTTTCTGGGACACGCAGCCATGGATGGCAGTGGCATGACCAGGGATTGAAACTGAAATATTGTCAACGCAGATAGCTGGTCCACTTGGAAGCTCACAGAGAACATTTTTGAGAAAGCCTCATCTCAATGATATGGTGTTGTGATTATAATCTACAACATGTGGTTAACAGTGTTAGCTGTTAACTTTAATAATTTAAACAGTGAAATTACTGTCTTGAAAATGTAGAAAATACAGCAGTATTGATGTGATCTGATGTGTTGTGGAACAAACAGGTTTTGAAGTACCAGCAGTTACAGGTAAACTAGCATGCAGACAGTAACAGACCGTGCACATCAACAGATATAACCATGACACAATAAGAAATAAAAATGTGCTATTTTCAAAAACGTTATTGACAAAATGTTCACTGACTATGGTTAAAAACAACAACAACAACAAAAAAAAAAAAAACAATGACAACAGCAATAATAAATGACAGTTAAATAAAAAATGTGGGGTCTCTGTATAAAAAGTTCAGGCAGAAGTTTATGTACATGTGTTTCTGATTGTCCAGACACTTTTCTCTCTGATTTATTAAACCACTACACACACCTGTTTCTGGTCATAAATCAGTGTAAGGTAGTGAAACATGTAGATGTGGAAGATCATGCTCATATCCCTTCCCATATTTCCCCATAAAGGGCTCAGAAACACCCATAATCCCCCCATTAACAATCCCTCGTGTTCTCCTTCCAAACATTCCTTGTGAAGACACATTGCGGTTCACTTAGATTATTCTCCAAATTCGGTCGTGGCAAAGTGGTCACTGCACATGACTGTCAACAGTATAAGGACCACATACTCATTTTGGGAGACAGGTCATGTTTATAAGGGAAAATCGATCAAAACCGACCTTCTGAAACTCTAAAATAAACTGGTTAGCTAGCTAGCTCAAACCAACCACAACTGCTCAAAACAGTAGCACCAGACAAGCAGAGGAGTTAAATACCACCATTTCAGATGTAGAAGAATGAAAAAACACGGAGAGACATATATTTGCCAATCAGAGAACAGAGAACTGGAAGGTGGAAAAAGTATTTACTGCAGATTTTAATATAACTACTTTAAACTGCAACACCAGCAGCCATTTAGCACCACCACCTTTGTCTGCACTCTGCAGGGTTCTGGAGGAGTTGCTGCTAGTTATCATGAAGCAATTAATAGAGGGTCATTTTTTGGAGAAACCATTCAAATAGTATAACATTAGCTAACCAAGTTAGCCATCACCAACAGTGGCTGACCGTGAAGTACTGCTGCTGCAGCATTATTGCACCAAAATATCTTGCTGGTTACCAGCCTCCTCCAACATCATGCTAGCTACTGCCCTTATCCAAAATCACTCTTGCAGCATTAGCATGCTGCTATTGGCCTCCTCCTATATATCTACTGTAGCGTTAGTGCAGCAGTGACAACCTGCATCCAAAATCTCCACTGCAGCATTGGATGGGCTGATACAGTTTCAGTAACTACACTGCTGCTGATCTTTAACACCAGCTTTAAGACTGTTTTTTTTTTCTTTACTTGTCAGTATTTTTGGTGCTGCCCTAAAAATAAGTATTCTACCACCGCACAGAGTGAAGTTATAGAATTTCAGCAAGCTGCTCATAGAACTGGTACAATGAAGATGAATAACTTATGTGATTAAAAGTATTCTTCAGTGCTGGTGAAACAGTGAGTCAGCGAGCAGCATGTTCGTAATACGGAACAGAGAGGATGGGTAGGCTGACGCAAGGCAGCAGAGATGTGGCTACAAATGCACATGTATACATCAAGTGGATGACAAACCTGCAAAAGACCAGCAGAGGACATAATCTTTAGACTTGTGTGAAGGTAAGAAATATTTCCACGAAATTCAACACCACACTATGCAAAGGAGGAAGAGCGCTGAGTCATTCTCTCATATTGGCGCACGGGAGGAGGTGGGGGAAATAAAACGACTTAGCCCCACGCAGAGGTATTGGCTACTGAGTTCTACAACTGAGGTCACAGGATTTCCTGTTTGAGGAGAAGCAGGCTTCACCTTTTTCTATCTTGGTTTATACGAACTATAGAACCTCGAAAGCCAAAGATCTCTAAACAACTGCATGAGAATTTCCCAGAAAGTCTTTGACAACAGGATTTATCAACCTTTTTTTTTTTTTTTAATTCAACCCACTTTGATAAAATATTAGTATACTATCTAGAGTAAAAAAAAAAAACCCCACAGCATTAGTGGAATATTAGCAGTAAGAAAAGCCCTTAGAATCAGGTTGGCTGCATTAGCCACATTTATACGCTGATAATCTGTTAATAATCCAACTAATAGCACACTTGTAATAAACTAGTCCAATTGAGGCCATTCTGAACACAATTCCTATCTGACGGAACATGATGAGTAATCCTTTAAATAATCGGTTAAATAGAAAAACAGCCATGTAAACACCAGTATTAGATTATATTCCCAAAACTTTACATTACTAGTATGTGCATTTGCCCACTATACCCAATAGTATGGTGGATTATTACTGGAATCGGGTCCCTGACAGTACATTCTATAGGGGCAAGATAGTCTACATTCTAGAGTACTGGATAAATTTACATGTAAAGATTTCCCCCAATCATTCCAATTCTACATCAGGCCTGGATGTTTACACACACACACACACACACACACACACACACACACACACACACACACACACACACACACACACACACACACACACACACACACACACACACTCAACAGTCTGATGAAAAGCTGTGTTTACATGCTTCCTGCAAGTAATCAGATTCAAAATGACGAACATGTACCACCACTATGAACAAGCTGGACCAAGCTGATTGGCCAACATGCCCAGCTGGTTGACTAGCAAGTATGACCACAATCAAAGGCAACATACAGTATGCTTCTCAAGAGGGAATGTTTTGTCTAGATGACCAGCTTTTCAACCACCTTGACCATTAAAGCAGCTTAACCAGCTTTATCCATCCAAAACCAGCTGGTCCACAGCTGGATTTTTCACCCAGGTATCAACAACCTTAAGTTCTCCAAAATACCTTCCGTACCTTCCAGCAGGTCGTCAGCAAACCCAACATCCGGACTCCAACCCGTTTTCATCTGCATTAGCAAGGGGTCGATTGCCCATAAATTTGTCTATGATTTCGTAAAATCGAAAATGTAAATGGATCAGAACAACTTTAAGCATTCTGGACCTTAGCTTTGTGTTAAAACCTGCTGTCCTTCACTTGCTCAAATACTGGCTGAAAAGACTGTGTACTTTATAGCCGTCCAACAATTTTTAGGCCTGTTAAAATTGCAGAAGCAAACATACATGCGCAGAACGAACTTAAAATATCCAATTGGGAATGCAATCAAATACTGTTATTCTATTACCCACCTCGTTCAATCAGATAGAAATTGTAATCAGAATGGCCTCAACCTGTCTACGCCAAATGTGCACACACGGATGTACTCTATTCCGACTGAGTAACTAGTTGGATTATTAACGGATTATTAGCGTTCATGTAAACGTAGCCGCTGAGTCACAAAGTCATTAATCACGGTCATCGTACTGAAGGAATGCACAGTGGAAGCATATGACTCTCTCCCAACAATCTGTACTGCACACTTTAATCCAGATGGTTCATACCACCAGTGGTGGGATTGGCATCTAGCTCATATGCCATGGAATGTTTTGCTCTTGACCTTTCTTTAATTCTCTAACAAGAGAATGTTGTCCTGATTTTGAAATAAACATTGCTATATCGCCTCAACCTATTTCCCGCTCTGTAGACATCCCGATATAGATAGAAATATCGATATATCACCTCAGCCCATATCACATTCTGTTTATGTGCAATATGATACATGAATGATACATGTAGGTTTTAACACTGTAGTACAATATGATCTGATCAGTAGTTAAGAACAATAAAACCATCAACATACACGCTTGTGGGTTGGCTGTTGGAGGTAGATCCCCATCATGAATGCTAAACAGAACACAAAGCAATATAGCACCGTAGACTGATTTATAAGAACAAAAATACATTTTTGAACAGGAGAGTCACTAATGCCTGTAACCACCAACCCAGCTGTTACTGCCAGGCCTGCTCAAAACTTGATGACTGATCTTCCTCCACAACATAAACAGACCAGGCTTGATGAGATTAGACGTAAGCACGACAGAAACACAGAAAGTGAAACAAAAGACTGGAAAGTAGATCACCAGAACACAACATTGAGGAAAGCTTATGAAGCTCAGCACTCTGGAAAACCAATGACTGTTTAAAGTTCACTCTTCTTGAGTCTTATTTTGGACACAACCAAATACACACATGCACTTCCACGCGCCGGGCACTAGAATGGAAACACAAACAGACAGCTCAGGACCCTACGCTTTGACCCTGCTCTGCTGGGACAGGAGCAGCAGGACCACTGGCTGCTCCATATACTTTCCCACCACTTGGAGCCAACAGTAACAACCATCTACATCTACATCTCCTCGCTCCATTCCAGTTTCCAGCAATACAACCACCAGTGTGAGGAGGAGTGTGACCTCTGGGCTTGCTTACAAAATAAAATAAAAAATAATCAGTCAAACCCTTTTCTGGAAATCCAATTTTAGTTCTCAAAATAACACATGACAACCCATTCTCAAGTGATTCCATGTTTCATGGCAATATAGGGATTGCCTCCGAAACCAGGTTTTTCCATTTCATTCCCATTTTATTCCTTGCTGGAAAAGCAGCCCCAACTCTTTTCCATCTATCATATTTCTCCTTTTTCAAATGCAAGGTTTTACTATTATAAAATGAAATGTATTACCATTATAAATGATAAGTTTACTCCATGTATGCAATATCTCAAAACCATAGAAGCACTGCTGCCAAGACCTTAAATTAAGCTCTTACAGCTAATAAAATGCCAAAATGGTCATTCTTTAGAGCACTACACAACTGCTCCAGAAAAACTTCAATGGAAATGTCACATAAAGCCAAAGGAGTTCATTGATTATTGTAAGTGCAAAACTAAAGACTGTAGCTAACTCTGTCATCCTCCTTTCACCATGTTCGTCAACAGTCAGGACCTCACAGGACCAGAGTAGGTATTCTGTGGGTGGTGATTCATTCTCAGCACTGCAGTGACACTGACATGGTTGTTTGGGGTGTTAGTGTGTTACGCTGGTATGAGTGGATCAGACACTTCTAATTTAACCACAGATGTGTCCATATGTATCAGTTTCTCCACAAGGGGGCAAAAGAAGCACTGTGGCACTGGGGGCGTGGTTTAAAATAAAAGCAAATAAGCCTTTATGGTGAAAGGACACACAATTTATTCAGTGGTATGTTCAAGAGGTTGACTGATATTTGACTTTTTAAAATTAATCGGCATTGGCTGATATCTGTGTTTAGTTGTGTTGATTTGAAATCAGGCATGTGTGGACACCTCACTGTTATTGGTGTGGCAGAACTGCTGCATGTGAAGGACCCCAAGCCAAAACTTATGGAAGACAACAGCAATAACTGTCCTGGGAGACAAAGACAACGCTTCAATTCTATGTCCATATATTTACTATGTGTTACTAGTGTACTATGAAGTATTGCTTCACTAATGAAAGAAAAACAAACAATTGAACTGGTATAACGCTACAGCTGGGTTAAGGTTCACTAAACTTAACGTTAAGGACCGCAGTCAAATTAGCAGCTAACTTATGAGGTCTGTTTTATTTTTTCTGTATCGGAGTCGGAGAATTTCACTCTGTGAGAGCTGGCGCCTACTCCATCCCACACACAAACACTGCAGTGTGACTGAGGACTACATGACTCCGCCCCGCTGACAGACAGAGCTGCCCTGGAGCAGCCCAGCACAGTTTCATTTGTTCGGAAGCATGGATTGGTTGATGCAGACAATATCCACGTTTCCATCCGATTTATTTGCATCAATGAAAATTCAGCTCAAGAATATGTGCATCTGCATGAGTTTCAACTGTGTAATGTGAGTAAAAAAGCACATTTCCTTAATAAAGTGACGTGTTCTGACCAAGGACTGTGTTTATACATCACACAGTTATTATCCTCATTAAACCTGTCTAACTTGTACTTTCATTTATTTTTTTATTTTTTGGGGGGAATATGGTTTGGAACTTGTATGCAACCTGTTAACAACATAAACACCACATTAGTAAAGAGTTTTTTCAAAAATGATGAAGATGAAGGCACTACTAAAATGCTAACTATGAATGTTCTTCTGTATAACACCTGCAGTCCGAGGGCTGAACAGTAATCAACTCTGGTGTGGCACCATTTCACAGAGCCAGCACCAGGGAAAGCCAGGTACAGTATCTGTAAAGGATTGGTGAGCTTTGTGACGTCAAGAGGAGCCACCTCACTGGAGAACATGCAGATCAGCTGTGTTTCCTAAAAGACAACCTGCCGTTCTTAAACTGGGAGAACAGAACTTTCAGTGAAAGATGAGTAGAGTGAGGAAGACTCAGGGTCTGCAACTGACTTCATATTAAAGCACATTTCATTTTATATTCTTCTGTTTACATCGGTTTATAGAAAACCCCATATTGGTCAAACTGTTGAGCTGTGCATGTATAATTAGCAAAAAAACACTTGAATCCACCCTTGAATTTGTTTTTAAGCCGAGCTTTCGCGGACCCAAAGCTTGTTGTTCAACACTGTTCCCACTCTATAAATCATGACGTATGGTAGGCTGATTGTCATCGCAATGTGGGCAAGCACATTATTTACATCGCAAGACACATGAGGTTGTGTAAGGCAAATTTAAATAAATGTTATAATTGTAAGAAAATAAATTTTCCATGATTGATCAACCTGAAGCAGATTCTATCTGCCCAATATTCTTTATTTTACTCCAATCTTTGATACACAGGCCATTATCAATGACAATTCCATCCTCATTCTCCACAGTGCAGAAATTAGAGCTCTACATGAGATGGAGTTTCACAGGACACCATTAGGAACCTCTACAACCCCATGCCAAGACATCTGGCAACACCACACTGAGAGACACTACTTCTGTATGTACAGATCGATAAATATTGACCATATCAGTCAGAATGTTTAATCGTATATCGTTCCTGATAACCTTAATCCTCCGTCCCAATAGCACTGCAATCCCACACTTCAGGGTGCAGCTATTTTTGACAAAGAGTTTATAAAAATACATTATGAATAGAAAAAGCACTAAGCTTTAAAAGAATATCTTCCATTCACATAAACAGTCAGCAGCCCAAAACATATACAGAATATTACTGTAAAACACAGAACAACAAACCAAACAGAGCATTATCAATAAGAGAATATGAATAAATTAAGGTATTTATAGCACTGGGTGTTTCTGGAGCTCTATCCAGTGCAGGCTCCTTCAGTGCACCACACAGAGATACAAAATATGTCCGAATGTTTGTGGACATCCCTTCTATAATGAATACGTTCAACTGATTTAGGTTTCAAACGTTACTGATGCAGATATGCAAATGCACACACAGCTTGTCTAGTCTAGAAAAGTACTGCCAATAAAACTGTCTGGAACAAAACCACAAGCCTCTTGGAAACATGACTAACACCAGGAGTGGACTAGAGAGGTATAAAGCACCCAGCATTGAGCTGTAGAGCAGTGGAAATGTGTTCTCTGGAATGATGGAGCTCAGCTACTTCTGAGTTGGGTTGGTGATCATCCATCCTGACCTCACTAATGATCTTGTCGTGAATACAATCAAATCCCCACAGAAATGCTTCAGAATGTAGTAGAAACTCTTCCTTGGATAGTAGAGAAAGTTACTCCAACAAAAGTAAGGTGTCCCAATAAAGGAAATATATTAATCAATAGTTTACATTTTCCTGTTTGAGGCAAGTAGACATTTATGGAGATTGTGAGGAAAAGGAAAATGCCAAAATTACATAATTATAATTCTAATAATTATTATTATTATATACTCTAATACACAACATCATGTCGATGTGTTTTCATTGCTATTTCATGACATAAGCTTCAGCAGCCTGCACTGCACAACTGTGAGTATGACTGCATTTGAGCAGAGAGGAAGGAAGGAAGAATGTGTGATGTCATCACATCAGGCCGAGTGCCTTTGCCTTTGCAGAGTAAATTATTCAGACGTACGCACGCGCACACACAGAGGAAAAAAAAAAAAACACTTTACAATAACAGAAAAGCGTGTTCTGCAGTCGCTGGTGGTCCTGAGGGAGGCCGATAAAGGGCCGCAGCCCCTGTGAGCTGGCTAACGGACAGAGTCGATGGTGGAGGTCTGTGGTGACAGTCACCAGATTGTTGATGAAAACTCAAAGAACCAGCCATAACTGTAAGGTTATGTAACAGTGACTGAGCACAGAAGGAAGAAGGAACCAGACGACAGCTCTACGAGCTCTGCTGCCTGATGCACGACCAGATACAAACTGCTGTGTATCAAAACACTAAGACTCAGAAATGACACTGCTGCGGCAAAGAAACTGGGCATGAGAGCGTCATAGGAAATACCGAGAAAGAACCTACATCAATCTTAATTTTGAGTTAATGTGATCATGATCATGTGATCACTTTCTTCTTCAAATAATATATATAAAAAAAATAAATAAAAAAACAAAGACAATGAGTATGAGTTTCTGAATAGGGTGGGCAATAATACTATGTATTTTATTGTACATTGCAGTACTTGTGACATGCTTTTATGATTATAATATAAACATCCCAATATATTTTAGCTGAATTTTGATATAATATGGACATTTGATCTTCATTTAACCTTCACAACCATAGGCTATTGTGAGATGTTTTTGTAGTTTGCCGTATTTTTATTCATCAAAAAATTAAAACGCTTTTATATGAGACAGTCACACATACTACAGTCTTATTGACTATGGACAAAACACACTTTACATCACAGAAATCCTGATGGATATTGATCATACAGACAGATTATGAGCTATATGCAAACTATATGATGATTTGTGATGATTTGTAATGATTTGATTGACAAGGATAATTACAATGTTCTTCAAAATATTGCCCAGTGGTCCAAATAAAATATTAATAATAATAATAATAAATAAAAAATGAATTCTATTCAAGGTGTTCAATATCTGGATCAGTGATGTCATTAGCCCCGTCCACTCTGCCTGGTAAGTCGGAGACTAAATGCAAGTTGAGCATAAACCTGAATAGATGTCTTTTAATCATTTATAAAATTTGCTGAATGTTCAATTGCATAATACACATCTGATCACTCATATTACAGGGAATAACCTGAGGGAAGCAGGGATCTATAGACCTACAGAATTCTCTGGCACTGAGTAATATTAATCTCCATGACTCTACAATCAGGCAAATTATGAACAACTACAACTGCACAGCACAATTACATGAAGAAAAGTCGCCAATCCTTCAAAAAGAACACTGCTGCCTGTCCAATTTTTGCTCAGGACAGTGTGGATAAGCCAGAAGACTATTAGAAAACAAAATAATCCAAATTGAAAGTTTTGTATGTTTCATCAAAACTGTGAAGCTTGGGGTGGCAGTATTATGGCTTGGGTCTGATTAGCTATTTGAAGACCAGGATGGCTTGGCCTTATTCATCTACATATGAATTCTGAACTCTTCCAGAAAATTCTTCATATAATCAGGGTATCTGTCCTGCTGCATGACCGGCTTATGGTTTGGCTTGAGTTTAAGGACAATGAGTCAACATAAAAGTTCTTAAAGTGTATAAAGAAACTGTTAAGGAAGAAATTCACCCCTGTGATGGTCAAGTCAAAGATGAGATCTTAAAACAAAGAAATGATCTGGAAGGATGAAAAAGATAACAGTTAAGCTGTAATGGGTCAAGATACCTCCAAACCACTGCAAGATTGATCACAGATTACTGGAAATGTTTGGTTGAAGTTATTGCTGCCCAGGGGTTGGTGGGTGTTACTGATAACAAAAAGGTCCACATACCTCTTCTGAAGTAGTAAAATTTCAGGCAGGTTATATATTATATTATATTATATTATATTATATTATATTATAAATGTAAAAATTATATTTTGTATATTTATATTTTTCTAGAGATAAAGTGGCAGTGACTACAGAGAGCTCAGCCAGGTAAAATTATTAATGGTGTTTTAATTAGATTAATTAAACAATCATAAATCATTAATTAATTTTGAACTATTCATTTTATTCCAAACATGTCATCTGATGTAAGAAAAAAAAAATTCTCCATAGAAACCAAGCACTGTACAATTACTGAGCCTAAAATACACAGCAGATAATTACTAACTCTAAATATAAAAGTGAAGGAAAAATCTTTGCTTCCTCTGTAAATGAAATTTATTTAAAACACTTTATTGAAAGCGTTTATTTTTGTATTTCGTGAAAATGTAAAACAGCATCGAACAGTACAGAACACTTCACTGTCCCTATAAACAAGCTTTCATTCAAATGACTTGACCAAAGCCCTATTGGGACGGCATTAGTTTCACATGGGGAAGTGGAGAAATGTCATTCTCAGTGAGGTTCTTAGTGATTTTAGTTCCAATTGAAAGCACCACGTCAGTCATTTATCTCGACGGTGTGTTCCTGAGGCATGTAAATATTCCAGACTTTTTTACCTCCTGTAAAACAAACTGTAAAAATAACATCAGGTCATATTAGTCCAGTGCAATTCAAGATGTGGGTAAATGGAAAAGGAGGGTTTAGCTGGATTTATCAGTACTAAGGTGCTGACGAGGTGTTTTGTTTCAATGTTCATGATACAGACACCTAGAGTACAAGCCTGCGGGAAACACATATACCTACTCTGGATGTGGACAAACTTGTGGACAAAACGGCTGCATGTTTTAGAGGTTGTGCGCAAGTGTGCGTTCAGGCTGGTTCAGTTCAGGAGTGTCCAACTAAATTTTCATCACTAATGGATTATCATCCTCTAATACTTTATCCACAAATTATGTTTTGGGGTCAGTGCAAATTGAGCAGCCAATCTCATTCTAATCCTGTGTAAATAGTCATGAATTTTACAGATGTCCTGTAGTAAAGATTCTTTAGTCCACCTCCCCAGAGATGATGAAGGTAGCTGCATGGAACACAGTAACCTGATCCAGTGACTGCGGTGAAGGCTGGAGAGAGGAGAGAGCGAGTGCGAGTGTGCTCGGAGCCAAGAATAGATCCAACTTAGACACACAAGGAGAGAACAGTATCTAAAACAAACCTGGATCTTGATGTGAAAAATTTGTTTTTACTCCCGACATGCAAAACCTCACCCAGTAATATTTACTACAACATTATTACTACTGAAATTTACACGGATAAATCTTATATTATGATCCATCACCATTATCTTCACGCCATCATGCTGTACTGTTTGAAAATACAAAGGCAAAATAACAAGGGAAACCACACAGTATGTAACTTGACAGGTAAAGATTGTTTTAACAGTTTCAAAACACTTCAGGTTTTGAAGTCATGTGACTCCTCTGCTGTGTTCTTTGGCTTCCTGTAGCCGAAATTTAGGTTCAGAACCTTGATCCTGTTCTACAAAGCCAAAAATGGAACAGCACCTCTGTATTTGATGGAAATAGTCAGAACCCAATCTTTGAGCATTAAGTACATCCCTGCTTGACCCACCATCCCTCAAGATGCGTGGAAGACAAGCGTCCAGACTCTTTTCTGTCCTGGCACCAAAGAAGTGGAATGAACATCCCCTGGGGGTTCAAACAGCAGAGTCATTTGCTGTCTTCAAACAGCGACTGAAGACCATCTCTTTCAAGAGCATTTAACTCATTAAAGGCTTATAATTATACTGAATATTGTGGGGATCAAGGTCTGCAACATGACATTTATATTTAGCAGCATCTAAGCTTAAGGTTACTCTGGATTCTTGCCTCTACAAATTAGCCACGGTTATTTTTTGAGTGAACAGTAAAGCACTTTTGTAAGTCGCTCTGGATAAGAGCATCTGCCAAATGCCATTCCTGTAAATCTAAAATGTTATTGACAAAGTAAATTAACACATCCTCAAAACCCACATTACAAAAATAACATTTACATGTCATAAATAACTAACATTTTCAAGTCTGTTTGTATATTGGCATATACAGGTGATGGTGCAAATGAACTGAAATCAGTAGCGAAGATAGATATCCCTTGCAGCACACATGACATGAGACAGTGAGTCGGCAGCGTTCAGCAACGTGATTGTGAGTGACGCAAAAAAGTTGAGCGAGTGATTTACAGCCACTACCTATCAAAAAACAGGTGCTTGCATTCCCTCAAAAACACCCCACTGTCCCCACTGGTTCCTACTAAAGATTTGTTCCTTTCACAAACTGACACAAAGAGACAGTTCACAGTACAGTGGTAATATTAGCTACATCACACCAACAATCAGCAAGACTCTCTGACTAAAATGAGAGAAACTGTCACAAAAATTACATTGCTCTCCCCATGTAAAAGAAATTCCATCCAAATAGAGCTTAAACAATTTAACTTTTAGAACCCTAGGTTCTCAGAGTTTCATAGCAAAAACAATTAGCAAAAAAAGTATTTATTTTCACAATAACCAGACATTGTCTTAATGACTATATACTAAAATCACTTTACATCACAGAAATCCAGACGGAAATTGATCATCCAGAGTGTTTTGAGATGAAAATACAAGAATTATGATGAAATATTTGAAATATGAAGGATTTGATTGACAAGGATATTTACAATACATTCTTCAAAATATTTGACAATGGTCCAAAAATAAATAAAGAAATCTAATCATCCTTCATTATGTTATTTATGCATGTGTCAGTTTTATCCCTTCTCAGGGCCCTTTTTTCTGAAATTTGAATAGAAGGAGGGCGAACAGCCCCTCCCTTCTTACTTTCCTCTATAACACAATATCTGGGTCAGTGACCTCATTAGCCCCACCCCCTCTCACTGATCAGTCAGAGTCTGCATACAGGTTGAGTATGTGCATGTGGACAGAGAAGCAAACATGCACTAGAAGCTCCTTTAGCATTTAAACTTCTTTCAATTCAGCTGGAAACAAGTGAATTTTAACTGTTTTCCAAGCTGAATTACTTTCTGATAATTCATCACACAGTGAGATCGCCATAGTTACAGAGGTAGGTACTATTATGATATATGTATCATGTCTGTAAATTGAAATATGAAGCCTAGAAAATGGCATGTAACTGCCTACAAAGCACAGTTTTCAGGTTCTAGGAGTTAAATAATAAACACCAGACAGCTGCACTCTTGGTGGTGTTTCACTGACTCGGCACACTGGACTATGTTTTCTGAGATAAAGTGAAAACTCGTCGTGCTCCTCCTAAGTGTGAGGTTTCTACAGCATAACTGTCACAAGACTGTACTCTATTCAGGGTCATCCCTCTTGAGACCAAACCATTTCCACACAAACCAACCAATGGAATTAAATCGCAGACAGTAACCTGCATGGAAGGTGAGATTTTTCAAATACAGTTATTTATACACCTTGTGTAGATATTAATATTAAACAACATACTGCCCAACCATACTTCCCCATCACATCCTTGCTCTTTTAGCTTTAGTGTCTGTCTGGAAAGCAGCAAAGTGTTATTGTGCTCTATAAGAGATATTGTGAATGCCTGACATCATTTAATGATGCACTAAAACAGCAACTATTCATTTATTCAACTATTCATATACGAACATCAACACACATCTAAATGCCTCTGATGAGGACATTTACTGTAGATTAGGCTGCAATTTTGGTCTTTAAAGGGCAGAAGATAATGCCAACAACACGCTCAGTCAATTAAAACTAACTACAAAAACAGGGCCTAGTCACTGTCTGCATGTATTTATCACAAAGAATATCTTACCTACACACACTTAGATTTTTCCACCATCAATGAGAGGAACGTCTGAAGGCTGCCTGCCATGACAACAACAAGCTCTTGCAGTCATTGGCTCTGGCTCAGCCCAACACCCCTGAACGAGCGCGCGCATAGACAATGTAAATCCGCTCCCTGCCCCCAAAGTGTCTGAATAAATCATACCACTCCAGAAAAGCATAAAAACACAAAGCAACAACAGACACTCCACAGCACACGTGGTCAGCAATTCTGATCAACAGTGGGATCCCTGCAGTCTCAACAACACGTGCTGCACACCGTAGTAGAACTGCAACATGTTTCATCTTCTCAAATCCTGCATTTTTGTTGAGCAATGCTGAGCACAGGCAAATAAATAAACAAGCAAGCTGGCCTGCGTCTGGTGGGACGGAGCAGTCAAAACATTTCCTGAATATGAGGCTGAGAAACTGATGTGATTTTAAAAAGTACTTTAAAGAGACCAGATCTGAATAAGAAAGGTGTGCTTTGCTGAACATGAGCAGCTGCCTTTTAGCCCAACCTCCTTTTTTTGCCCTCTTTGGGGGTCTGGAGGAATGGTCACTGCTCACTAAGAAGTAACCAGATACTACAAAAACAGCACAACCGTTAGCAGGGCTGGGCGATATATTGATATTTATATGTGTATCACGATAGCCCATATTGCATTCTGTTTATATCCTGATATTTAAAGCCCTACAGAGCACAATACTAATGAGGGAACAAGGATCCATTTTGGTCACATCCAATGTTTCTGCGACATTCTTCAGTAACACTGAAGTGAACACTGGCAAGGAAAGGGTTACTGGACAAACAAGAGAGTTGAACTTCCTGGTCAGAGCGCAGCTGAGAGTGCTTTAAGGAGCCTACGGTCTGCAGCTCAGAATGTAGGTTAATGACCACAGATACCCACGCTAGGACAGAACAATGCACCATTTACTGCAGATTACACACGAGAAAGGAGGGGGAGCGATGAAGTGATAGGGAAAGGGTAAGACAGAAAGAAAAGCGAGCGAATGAGAAAGAAAGGATGAATGAATGAAAGAAACAAAGATAGAAAGACAAGACTAGAGGGGGGAAAAAAAGAGAGAGAGAGAGAGCGTGAGGGAGAGGGGGATGGTAGAGGATTAGGGTAAAGGCCGGTAGAGGAGTATGGGTCTTACTGTGGAGGCACGGTCATAATCAGCCTCTTACTAGTCCTCCTCGGTCTGATTAGATGCTGAACTGTGCAGACACAGATTAACAGGACTGTTCAATGTCTTCAGTCCTCAGCACTGTATTCTTAGGAAGTCTGAGAAGTGTGTATAAATTTAAAACTCGCTCACCACCTCCATCTCCTCCGCCATCATTTTACAGGTGTTTTTAGAAAACAGAATCTGTGTTCAAAGTCTAAGTCAATTTTGGAATGTTTGTGCAGATAATTACAATCAATTTTGCACAAAGGAATGTATGAGATGAGCAGTAGTAGTGATGGCAATAGTAGTAGTGGCGGCGGCATTAGCAGGAAATAGTAGTATTCGTACTCGATTCAACTCATCAGCTCATTAACGAGCCCTTCAGCAGAACATGTGGTGAGCTTAAGCTTTTCTTTAAAAGGCAGAATAAATGTACAGTCGGTAAGTTTTTTTTACCAAAGGTCTATACAGAGTTCTACAGATTTAAAAAACGTGTGTGTGACCATGAGGTCTACAAATAAGCTGCCTGTCTCACAAACTCGAAACGTCCAACAACAAGCAATCGCAGATGGCCTGAGTGTCATGGAGTGATTACCACCAGTGGTGTGCTACCAGAAAAAGACCAGACTGAATAGGCAGATGTGACCAGATGGAAAGCTCAGAATCTCTTGGAAATGGAAAGAAAAAACCTACTAGCACACGAGAACTGAAAGCATAATAAACATAGATGGCCACTACTACTATTGCTGCTACCACCACCACTACGAATACTACCACCTCATCAAATTCAACATCTCTCTTAATTTAAGTCCTACCAGTCATTCCTGAAAGAACACTGAACTAAGCAGTCAAATGAGATGCAAGCCATGTATTACTTGTGAAATTTCATTATGAACACTTACTGCCAACCTTTCCTAATAAGAATAAGGAGATGTTGGAATTAGTGTCACAGGCAGATACATCATCATGGGTCTAAAATTATATGACAAATCAAAAAAGATCAAATGGTACACAGTACAACAAATTGCTGTTATGCCTGTTCAGAGGGTCTCTTACAGAAAACAAGAGGTGCAGCTGTGTTTGTGTTTACAATATCATGACCACCTGCTACAGTTTAGCATTTTAAACTAATCTGCAAGTGTAAAAACAAAATAATAATCATGAAATAAACAAATACACAAGGCTCCTACTAAAAGAAGAATTACTACTAATTCCTGACAATTTTATATTTTTTTCAATTTCAGTTTATGCATCTGCATGATGCTGAAGTGCTGAGCTACTGTTAGACTAATAATGTGTGTGTGTGTGTGTGTGTGTGTGTGTGTGTGTGTGTGTGTGTGTGTGTGTGTAAAATGTATGGAACTCAAATCTTGTCTTGGCATCACTTTCAATCTTTGAGAGATTTGTGTCAAAATGGCAGAGAGATTCAAGTCCTCCAGCACTAAACAAATCAATATGGCTTCCACCTCTGACAAAGCATGAAACCCTGATATGCAGATGGGTAAACTCTATTGCAGGTCTAAAAATACATAAATGGATAGAAATAATAAAAATAAAAAAGCCCATTCACATACAACATAAACTATTACTATAAACAATAACGCTGCACAATGGAGCTGGAACTAACTTGATTTCTTCACATGACAACCGGTTTTCCAAAGTTCAACCCCATGACCACAATAAATAATGACGTTGAGGCAACGTGCTGTAAGGTCCGAAGACCTGGAGGTCAGGCTAGTGGAGCTCTGACGTTATAATTTGTGCGTTTACGTGCTTTCGTACGAGCTTAACATAACAGACAGGCAAGTGAAAACTACTGGCAAGACGCAGCTGGTGTCCTTCATTAGCCGGGAACGTTCGTTCAGTTGTGGCGGTTTGCTTGCTTGCTTTTCACATTCAGAGTCAAAACGCATCTGTGTGTGTTTGAGAGAAACGGCGAAAGATTAAGTGCTGCGATTCACTCCAGCTGTGGGTCAGTTTAGTCTGACCTTCATACAGTTTGAACAGGTAAATTGCAAATTTGATTCAAGCATATTGTGTGAATTAGTTTCCAAAATCTCATCAAAAATCCTTTATAAAATGTGAGAAATACTCGCAGAAACTAGTTTGCTTCAAAATGTACAGTTAACCAAAATGCACAGATTTAACACAGTATGAACAAAAAGTTGGATTCAAAAGGCTTACTGGAATTTTCTGTCCTACCTTAACAGACGAAGACACTATGAGCAGCAGAACGAAGGTGGACTGTTCATGTCTTTATATAATTAGATAAGTTATAATCATTTCACCAATAGCCTTACACAGTGCCATGATTAACTAGTTTACTTCAAGACATACATGGTTAACCAGAGTGTGTTTCTGTAAATAAATAACAGTCATTCCAGGAAAAAAATTAAATATACCTTGAATTTTTTCATAATATAAACTCTTCTACGCTTTACCAAAATGCATATATTTAGGAGAGAACTCGGCCAATAAAACTGCTCAAAGTAAGATTAGTCCATGCTGTTACACTGTGATAAACAAGCAGTTAAATATGCCTAGTAAAAGTACGACTGCCCCCCTTTATCTAGACCATCTCTGTGTTTTTATACTGTAGTGTGGCTGCGTATGTGTCAGTAGTACTGTTATGTTTAACAAACATTAATCTTATGAAATCAATCACTTGCTTTTGAAAACAGACTTGTACAGACTCCGACGCCATAGATTTAATGAAGGTTCGTAGCTCAAGGCGAAATTCACATTTTACAACCAGTGAAAACAAACACCAGCACAGGTCATGAACAGTTCATGAGCAGAGCTGCCTCTCTGAGCGCAGCACATGGTTGCCAACCAATTCAGCACGCAGCAGCCGTTACAACCAGAGATCCTCATTACAAAAAAAACCCTTCCCAGACAACAGCCAAGAACATTGTGCAATCAGCAGGCTCCACCCCCCACACATGAGTGTGTGTGCGTGCGTGCATGGAGGGTTGGTTCACATACTTCACTGTTTAACTGCTCTCACACAAACACACGAAGACTTCAAGCCATTGTGCAGGCTTTCGTTTTCACATCCTCTTTGAAACCAGTTTGCCAGAGAGGACAACAGTCTACACTGCAGCTGTTCAATCATCACGTTTCTACTTACAGTGAACGACGTTTCATGTCAAAACAGTTTTCATGCATTATCTCAGAAAAGAAATCTGATTCTGCAAATCACTGGAATCAGATGCACTTTTGTGGAACACCAGGATCCATTCTTAATCACTGGCTGCCCGAAATACTGTAAAGCAAAGTTTTATATTCTGGTCGCTGCCACACAAAACTCGTGTCTACAAGAAAAATGTTTAAAATTATCAATATGGGCAGAAACTACTTAGTACAATAGTGTGAATATTGATTTTGTATCAAGTAGCCAACAGTTAGATTTTTTGTTTTTTAGTTTAGTATTTGTGTTTTTAACATTGCACGAGACTTCACCAAATGAATGCATGTTGCAGGCTGCAGTTTCTGGGCTAAATGCTGTTTTGTAGGCTTCATAACTCAGGATCAGAATAACCTAAAAACATGATACACATAATATACAAGAATGCCTCCCATATCTACTTCATTACCTCAAGATTATTACATTTTCAGCCCAAAAAAACTATTAGTTGCTTTTATAGTCATTACAAGCTACAAGAAAAATAAATGCAGTAATTTATCTCTCAGTCATATTACAGTACATCTTCAGAGAACAGTAAATATTTTGTAATTATAATGGTCAGTGAAAGTAACACAATTGGCCTAGGGACAAAATAATTGAACTACTTAATTGTACAAAATAATTACTAATGGCATCACAATATGTAAAATTGACCCCTGTATCATAATAAACATCATATCGGCAGATTCTTGCCAATACACACTCCTAGATTTAGTGGAAGCCAATGTAATTGGTACTATTCCTGGTGATTCAGGACTTGCCAAAACAGAGATACAATGATATATATGTTACATCTAATTTACATCTAAATAACCAGAACTTCATATTCCTGTTTCAGTTCTAATGACAGAAAAACATGGCCATGGCCCCTTAAGTGTGACAAAAGGAAGGAAAACAAAAGGAAGCTGACTATATCTGGATATCCTAACTAAAATGGACAAGCCATTTCTCCAGCAATAGAATTCAGCAAAAAATATTAAAACAAACATTAATAAATACCCTATTCATATCAGGGATGTTTGGGATGTCAGGATATCAGAAATTTAGTAGTCTGTACAAATACAACTGAAATTCTCTAATCCCTAATAGGCCTATCACAACAATTATAGATCTATCGCACAATAAATGGACATGAACTCTATCATTTATGTTTCTCTATATTAATGTGAATGAGGCTGTAAGAAACAGTGGTTCTATTCCAATTCCAATGTCTGAATATTCTTAATCATTTAAAATGCATGACATTTGTCTTAAAATGACAATACAGTTTATTGCAATTATTTCTGAGATGATATATTGTCCAACCAAAATATGTATTGTGACAGACCTAATTCTCAATATCAATTTAGACACGAGAAGAAAAAAAGAAGAAGAAAAAAAAAAAAAAAAAAAAAAAAAAATATATATATATATATATATATATATATATATATATATATATATATATATATATATATATATATTAATTGAAAATATACTTATTTGAAAAATGTTTTCATCCCCAGCAACAATAGTGGGATGGAGTGTTTGGTTAATAAAGTGATCAACCCTGGTCACACTGGGTTTTTGCATTTTGTGTTGCCTCACAAAATATTCCAGTGGGCCTGTTGCTTCTTCTGCCATTAATGCTGCACACGCTGTGGTCTTTGCTTTGTATCTGATTGTCAACTACATGTTTCTTATTATGCTGTCCTCCAGTTCTGGAGAAATAATCCATGACAGCTGCCAAAGTTTTGGTACCGTAGGTTTCGTACAAAACAAACAGCATCACATTGCAGAATTTTGAAATTGACTTGGCTCCAAAGTATCAGCTCTCATGACATCCAAACTAATTACAGAAAATGTTGTTAGAACAGAGAGCAAGAAAACTCCCAACATTTATAGGCAGACTTCTTGCAATGGGATAAAGAGGGTTCAACAAGGGCACTAGTAAATTCAGCCCCATTAATGGAGTGGAGTGATTCTCACTTAAACAATTTCAAAAGATAACTGGTAAACTAGTAAAGTACTCCAGCTGACATTAGACAGACTCCAATCACTCTAGTTAGAGGAGTTCAGAAAGTCCACTGGATTTTTCAGAATCTCTGTAAGAACCACGGCATTTTCTGTCCACATTTAAACTTGTATGTCTTGTAACAGGCTAAAGACAGGCTGTCAGACGCCAGTGAGTTACAACTGGGCACTGCAGTGCTGATACGTCCCGTAACTATAACACAACACTCCTCGCCTAAACCGATTTCAAATGGTGAAAGAATTACTAAAATGCATATTTACAGAGAGTGACTGTCTATATTCAGTGTTTGTAAGCCGTTTCAGCCCAGCATCTCCTTATCCAAACTAAATACTGTAAGATAGCATGTCTTGGCTGAATGACTATTGGGTTAAGTAATCAATTCTGTTCATTTTATTTCTCAACAATCCATTGCTTTAAATGTCATTTGAACGCTGTATTCAAACTGAAATCAGGCTTCAGGGTCTGTTCTACAAAAGGTCAATTAATGAAAATGTGCTGATTTGTGGTGTTTACTGTTTTAATAACTTTATCAATAAGGAATCACAATATTATTATAGTACCTTATTTTCCCCTGAAGGTACTGCATTGTAAACAGTGGCTTTTAAATAGTGAAGGTCAAGTTGAAGAAAAATATTTTCAGAAAACTGTTTGTAGAACTGCTAGAAAGGCAAATGAAACCTACTATTTAACTGCAAACTGTCTTCAGGAAGATTTAGCACTAAACAAATTACACAAGAACTACAGAGAAACAATTCACCACATTTTGGTAAAGTGGGGAGTGGTGAGATGAAAGTTTCCAGTCTCAAGTCTGGTTACATTTTTGAATATGTGATGCAAACACAGCAGTATCTGTGATGGAGAATGAAGCTGGCAAACACCCCATCAAACACAATATATCTGAAAGCTAAAAAGTGAAGCAGACTTGACAGCCTGAAAGCAGAGACTCTTGCAACTCTCAGTACAGTACAGTGAGTATCAGAATGCACCAGCACTAACAAAGACTGTTAACAGCACAAACGGTGTATTACATTTGTATTACAATGATATGACCACACATTGGATCTGACATCACTCTGACGAGTCTCTCTGATAAGTCAGTCCAGACCCAGTTCACGTGTGTCTCATCGGCAGTGGCTGCAGGCGCACTGCTAATGTTAGAGGCAGCTATTGCGGGGGAATTGGCTTTCAGACTCTCAGCTTTAAGATATGTTCTAGCTATGTTTCATTGTTCAAGTTAGAACTGTCCTCAGTTTTGCATTTTTCATTACTCACTTAAGACTGCACCAAACTTAGGCATTGGTTCTAAAGAGTACCAATTCATGCCAAATCAAGTCATTAGGCCTGTATGGTTAAAAACACACTTTGGTACCCAACCCTATTTATGATTAATGTGATACTGCAAGCAAGATGAAATACTGTGGGGGGGTTCTAATGACTCAAATCTGTGTAAATGAACATTTCACTTTTTATCCAATCAGTGGGATCTGAAGCCAGATCAGACCAGGGCTATCTAGTGGCTGGGGTTTAACCAGTGTTTCTCAACCCTAGAGGCACCCCTACCCTGCTCCCAACACACTGATTTAACTAATCAGCTCATTAACAAGCCCTTCAGAGTTGCAGGGGGTGCGTTAAAGAAGGAATCTACAAAAACACACAAAGTAGTGGGAGCTTACAGAACCAGGATTGAGAAACACTGTTTTAAACATAACTTAAAATGAACCACTCTAATCAATTTTTAATGTAAACAGTTAAAGATCTGCATTTCAGAATTGATAGTTTTGCAAACAATAATATTGCAATACTTCAATATATACATATTTAACACTCCTCATTATTAAAAGAACATCATTTGTATTACCGTATTTTCCGCACTATATTCCGCTACTTTTTTCCCACGCTTTAAACCATGCAGCTTATAATGACGTGCAAAACTTTGCAGGTGCAGCTTATATTCCGAAAAATACGGTACCTGTTGTAATAATTAGCATTAACCAGTATACACACCTGTGATGATTTTCTGTTTTAGATTTTATAATAAACAGTATAAACTTCAACGTAAATAATTTCCTAAAATATATACAAAAAGGAAAAAGAGCATTTCAAAACTAAATACTAATAAAAAATAAACAGCACATTCCTTCCTGGAAAGACTGTAAAAATAGATTGTGCATTTAATGTTTGTTATACACTTGGAAAATCCTGCAGTACTGAATTTTTCAGTACCAACCAGTATTATCTAATCATAGCATTATCTAGCCACAAACATATTATTACTGCGTCTGTAACACTGACAAAGTAAATTCTCCTCTTGCCTTTCATGATCATTAGCCTTGTTGCGACTGTCAAAACATGGCATAAATATTCATATAAAAGATCACACAAAGGCTTCTTCTAAAGCATCTCTCAAACGGGGTAGGATGCGTGTGCATGTACAACACATTCTCATGAAACGGTTTTTACTACAATACCATCACTGATCAGAGCTCCTACAAGTTATTCCACTTTTTTTGTTCATTCCTTTTAAAAAATATTTCAAGGTCACTGGCTAAAGACACATTAAAAGCTTTTTGCTGGTTAAAAACCTTGTGTTTAAATTAGAGCACAGATTGAATTACAGCACAGAACAATAACGCTGCATCCAGCACCTTAAATTAGAGGTTTTAAAACAAGGAATAATTATTACATTAATATGTTTATTTTTCATGAAAGATGTAAAAGTATTTGAAAGTTAATCTTTATGTAGTATTTTAATTATTAAAATGAACTGCAGCTCTATAATAATAATATCATATTAAAATGTATTTTAAGTTCATTAACTTTCATCACCTTAATTAAAGAGTACATTTACCCTCAGTATCAACAGGTCTCTACACATTTGAAAATATTGTCATCTAGAACGTGTATGTGGAGGTGGGGGGGGGGGGGGGGTGGAAACGGGACAGCCAGTCAGAGTAATCTCTGCTTTCGATGTTGCCGTAGCAACCAACAACACCATAAACATTTGAAAATCATTGGCCACAACAGTAATATTTTAAGTAGAGTGACGGTTTGCAGTTCATATCCTTTCAGATATTGTGTTGCCATGTTCCACTGTAGAACCGTTGTGTTCCTCAGTCTAGAGATCTTATTTACCTTTTAAGACATTTTAATGGCTGCCCCAGCTGAGAAAGTGACAGCTGACAAGTTGAGATATATATATATATATATATATATATATATATATATATATATTATACATGGAAACAATCTGCTTTCTAGATAAAGAGTCTAAAATGTAAAAAAACTTAACATTGTGAGGTGTTACATAAATATAATATTATAATTACTCAGCTCTGATCATGTCCTAGACTAACTTTTACTTCCATAGGGAAGAGATACACACATACATACATACATCTCAAAACATTAGAATACCATTAAAAAGCTCAAAAACATTACATTACATGTAAAGTGACATTTCATGCCTTTTTCAGTATTACTGTTGATCAGTGTGGCTTATAGCTCATGATATCCAGGATCTCAAAACATTAGAACGTTTTTAGATAGATTATTAGATCACTAATCACAATATCAACTTTAAAACAAAAAGCTTGAAATATCATTTAATATAATGAATATAAATCTGTTTAAATAAAAGATTAAAAACCTTTTTCACAGTTTTCTCATTTTGGATGCACTAGTATGAGTGTGTGTATAAATGACTACACTCTGTACTAATAGTGACATACTGCATGCTTTATTATACAGTCATTCACAAGTTGAGTAAAGATGAATAAAGACCAAGAAAAACCCAAGTAAGATTCAGCCCGTTTCTTTAAAAGTCACTCATTTTCCAGAGTTGTAAAGACCACAGTACACAGCTCACCACATCAGCTGGCTACAGTGCGACTACGGGCCTACACATCATTCTGTCATGTCAAACATGTTTAAAGCCTGACCTTTCAGAGGTGACGAGAGAAACTAAACATATTTTCGTGGGGCTTTCCCCCTCAAGGCACAGTGTATTTATAAAGAAAAAGAAAAAAATCAGACATTCAAATGTCTGGCCTGCAACATCACACTGGAGATGAAGGGAGAAGGGGGTAGTTTGTTTCATTCTCACAGCATATTTTCTGTTTTACAGCAGTGCTTCATCAAAAAGAGTACCAAATTGGGGTCACTGCTGACGACCTAACTTCACCTCCATCAAGACCAGCCTTCCCTTAAAATGTAAAAGGACAGATACCGAAATGAGAGAAATGCATTTAGAGAATGTGAACAGATACAATACAAACTGCTCCAGAAACATAAGCTTCTCATGTTAACTGCTAGAATTGCTGGACAATGATCTGGGATCAGTACTACAGTACTAAAATCTATACCTGTCCTGATACTTACATTATCAACGTATCATGCAACAGATGGACAATAATTTTAGCTGGCCTCAATATTGACCATTATTTTTTTTTCCTAGTAAGGAAAGCCCATTGAACGAGCAGGAATGTTAACATCAACTTATGTTTTACTTAAGATACTTAAAAAAAGTTACACTCAATTAATGCTGCGAGTATGACTAAAAAACTTCTATCTTGTATTTTTTTTATTAAATTGTACAAAGATGGTAACCTGCGTAACAGATGTAATATATTACATTACAGACATTTTTTTTGTACAAAATACCTATAAATATTTACGATATATTGCCAAGCCCCAATTACAATTTAAAATTAACTGCTATTTAAAAGGGTGTGTTTGTAATTTTATAATATATTATTTTATGTGGTAATATAATTATTACATAGATTATTAATAGATATAATCAACAGATAAATTCATATCAATATAATATAATGTGGCAAAAATTATCCTAAACTGTCAAGTCAAGTCCATTTATTTAAAGTCCATATTTAAAAAGACTACAGAAGTCAACCAAAGTGCTGATAAATGGGTTAAGCGATGTAGGAGAGGAAAGGGGATAGAGAACATGAATGAGGGGTAATAGTGTGTTAGTTTTAAGATTTAATCCATATTTCAGCATAAATAAAATGTATCCACCTTCTGAACAACAGCACCACCATGACCCCCTCACCAGCAACTCTGTTTACATCACAAAATAAAAGAGAAAATGCCATTATACCAAATAGAGTAAAATGTGGGAAGAATTTGGGGCCAAATGTGGTTCAACTTAAATGTTGTGTAAATATTCTGGAAAAAATAAAAATATTTCAAAAAGCTTCAAGATGAAGATATTTTGGTGCATTCGTTTATTTTAGCCATGAATAGCATATAAATAATAAAACTATAATATTTTAATAAAACTAATCTGCTAAAAGAATAACCAAACCACCACAAAAAATCTGTTACCTTATTTGTAAGGCTTTGAGCTTTTGCAATGAAAAATGTGTTAAAAACCTGCTCTCCTAACTGCTGTGACTGTTTACCATGAAATTTCAGAATAAATGTATCTTTTTCCTTTATAAAATAAAATATTTGCTCAAAACGTGTTTATTATGGCTAAACAGTTAAGATTAGTGCCATTAATAATCTACTAACCTACTACAGAATAAACCAAAGCAAAAGCATTTTTCACCATTTCCAGGCTCAAATTAAAAATGTGCTAAATTCTTTCTGCTCCTTCATGTTTCAGAAACCCTTCACATGTTGTAGAAATAAAAAATGGCATCCAGAGCGAATATGAAGCAGAGCAAGAGGTCTCTCACGGGAATGGTTGTGAGCACAAAGGGCAATGTCTAATGGGTAAGAGGGTGAGTCAGTGTGCTCTTACGCATGCCTGTTTCTGTCTTCCTCTCTCCACCATGCTAGCAGCCCCTGCTCACATGACAAGCACCATGGAAATGCCTTCACCGCCCAACGACGCAGACCTACGGCAGATGAATTCATATGAATACTGCCAAGTGAGCGTTAGCAGCGTGCAGGAGTAAGAGGCAGATTTGGTGCAGGCATGCAGACGGTGCAGCAGAGTGACAAACTCTGTGCAGTTGTAATTTGAAAGCGTTAGAAATTCTGTCAAGTCATAGAGGTGACTGCAAACAGATATATTGGTCATGAAATGAGACAAGTTGAAATGACAGAATAACAGCCAGAACACAAATCGCAGTTTTAACACAGCATTTCAGTGTTTAGTGCATTTCAATGTAAATGTGAAAGTCCAGCCTGACAAACACTAAGCAGAGGCATTTTTATAGTCAGTAGTTCAACTCCAGAAGAAATCCAAGTTTCTATTTAAAGGTTTACTGATCTTGCTTAATAAACCTGATCTATTGCATTTCCTACACAAAGAAATAGAAATAAGCTTAAAATCACAGCAGAAATAAATTACATCCAGCTACAGAGCCTAGCTTCAAAACATAGTAAGCATGCGAACACTGCACTGGCAATTTTGGACAAAGGACATAACCAGCCTGCCAATGACGCAGTAGCGATGTATGCTGAGGCCTGTACCTTTCAATTTGGAGAAGGGACGCAGACACAGGCTAACACAGGGGTGGTGATGTGGGCTAACGCCCACACATTTTAGACAATGTTGTAAATAGTGTGCTAAAGCCAGGGTAGCAGTGCTTCATGGTCAGCCTCAGTCAATGTTATTTAAGGGCAATATCAATATTTATATCCATATCAGGATATAAACAGAGTGAGATATTGGCTGAGATGATATTGTTTATATTAAGTTTTAAAGTTTTAAAATAACTTTCCATTTCATTCTTTTTTCTGCTCCCTTGCTCTGCTCCACATCCTGCTCTCAGCTCCTCCTATTCTCTGCCCCCCTTCAAATTTCAATGTTTAAATATAGTGAGAGATAAAGGCTTTCATGGTGTGTCCTAATTTTTTCACATTGTATTTTTTATTTCATATATCCCAATAAGGTAGCTAAATGGCGATATACAAATCAAATCGATTTTTATTTGTTGCTCATATTAACCAGCCCTAATTTGAGCACCATCTTTCTGTAAAAATGACAAGAAGCCATTCCTCCAGCCATTTGGATCAGCAAAAAAGACAAAAGGGGGATAAATATGGGACCTATTTCAGTTTTAGTTTCAGCATAGTTTTATCAACTAGTCTGCTGAGTAGCCAGTGAGCTGATTGACTCTTTTTGTTGAAGGGTGGCAAAACAGATGCCATGCTGACCCAGTAATGGTTTTATCAACATGCTCCAGTCATGTGACAATCCGTACATTTTCCAGCTTGAGATCATTGTTACTGTAAAAACAGAGGCCATAAAGCTGTATTCCACATTGATCATGAGCCATTTCTTGTTAGTACAATGATGAAATGTGAGGTCACTACCTAACTCACCTATTAAATGACTGTGGTGGCAAAATACCTGATGAATTTTTGTCGACCAAATCGAATGTTAATGTTTACTGTATATATGTGTTAATTTAATGTTTATTACTGAACCATGGGTTTGAGAGAAATGAGATTTGTACATATTGCAGCATTGACAATAAAGGTGAATTTGGCTTTTGCTTGAATAGCAAGTGCACCCTTACTGGGTAAGCAGGGTGGACTCTATAGGAATATTTTACCATTATTGCGATTTAACTATATCATGATATCCTTTTCTGAGCATATTGTGGGCAATTTCAGTACAAGAGGTTTTATTAACAATTGATCTTGTTCAGTAGTGTTTAAAATTGACTGCAGCCATAAATGTGAAATTGAACGAAAATAAACGTGGTATTCAAAGTTTTGTTAATTTCTAAATGTGGCATTAAAGGTACGGTTTGTCTCTTCATAAGAAAATACTGCAAAATTTTTGAGTCATGAAATTATTCTGTCGTATCATACATCCCTTTTCACACTACACTGTAGGGTTTTTTTCTGCTAGTGGCACCATTTAAGTAGAAAATATTTATTTTTCCAGTAAAGTGCTCCTGCACTGATATACTCCTTATGCTTCTTTCTGAATGCTGTACTGACATGACCAACCCCCTGTCATTTATCTAATGTCAACAAACCATATGGACAACGAGCAATTTAACTGCAATCCAGCGCTAAAAAAAAAGTCATTGCAAAACAGGGTGTCTGTTATTCTTGTGCCGAAATCTCTTTCTCCGTCTCACAAATAGCCTGCCGTTGCTGCACGAGTTCTCAGACGAGGCCTTGTGCATGTGGCTAAATGCCTGAAAAGAGGGTCAATGGAAAAACAACAGGAACCACAAGCTCTTTGTTGGCCAGTGGCCCAGTGGAAAAGTGGGATCTTTGGATAATCCTTAATATGTCATTTTGCAAGTGTATGAGCACGAGACTGGAGTGGACACAGAGATACGACTTAGGTTCCGTATTAAAGTAACCAAGGCAAATACTTGGTCCAAAACAACATCTCTGAGCTGAAACACTGAGCTATTACTAACACTGAACTTAAACTTGCAGAAATGTTACAGCTACAAAAGCATATATACACTATATGGGCAAAAGTATTGGGACGCCTACTTGTTCATTGCTTCTTCAGAATTTAAGGTTATTAAAAACAGTTAATCCTGCTTTTGTTGGACTAACTGTCTCTACTGTCCAGAGAGGACTTTCTACTACATTTCAGAGCATGAGCAGAGGTTAGTGAGGCCAGGTGCTGGATGATCACCACCCACCTCATCCGAGATTTTCCAACTCATCCCAAAATAGTGGCTGGAGCCCCACGGAATACAGTTCCACTCTACACTGCTTTATACGCCTGCTAGAGAGTCCTGTTCTATTGGGTAGTACCTCTCTACAGGGACTAGACAAGTGTGTGCAAGGGTTGTCCACAACATTTGGACATCTAGTGTATATGTTATCATATGAAGAGAAGTTAGTAATGTTTATGCTGTATCAATTAAAACCATCCTTCCCAACTTCTTTTAAAAACACTCCAAACATGTAAGGAGCATTTCTATTGGCACATTACTCACCAAAACAGTGGGAGCAATCTGACAATGTCAATCATCATCTCACAATCAACTGCCTCACAGAGATGCTGCCAAACGAACCCTGTAAACTTACTACATTTTTACCTACAAAGGTGACAGAGCTTAGTTAGAGGTTAGTTAGAGGTTAGTTTTCATCTGTTTCTTTCACGACTTATTAAAATCTACACATAATAAAACACACCGCGCTGTCTTTCAGATCATATTAAAACAGACGTGCACAGACCACGTATGACGATGCAGCGGGTCTGTGTGGCTGGCAGTGTAAGCCTGAAGGGTGTCGATTGGATTGTAGCTGTAGTAAACAGTGTAGTAGTGAGTTATGTCATCGTAACACTGTTAGAAACGACAATGTGCGCACGGAGGCAGCTCGCCTTCACTGACGCAGCTGAAGACGCCTTGATCTCGTCCTTTAGACAAAAGGCTTGTGAGCGAAGGACGGACCATCATCGGTCACCAGTGGAGCTTTGAGGAAACGCGGCCCCGGACTCTCCACCCGCGTGGAGCAGAGGCGCCCTGCGCTCATAAGAACTCGTTTACGGAAAGAGACGATTGAAGAAAAGCGTTTAAGCTCCATTAGTGTGTGTGTGTATCTGAGAGAGAGAGAGAGAGAGAGAGAGAGAGTGTGTGTGTGTACATGTGTGTACGTGTGTGTGTACATGTGTGTGTACATGTGTGTACATGTGTGTACATGTGTGTCTCAGCTGTCAGTCCTCTCTCTCCAGGCCGGTTCAGACAGTGAGGTCGGTACTGGGTGAACTGGTTCCTGCTCTAAAAGGTAAACAGCTGAAGAAAAGCAGACGCACACGAGCCCGGGCTGCAGACTGCGCCACCCTACGAGCAGACAATAGCCCGGAGCGACGGAGGAGGAGGAGGAGAGAAAGTCCCCTCAGCGCGTCCCTCCTGTCCCGCCTGCTAACGTCAACGCTCCGTCAACGCTCGAGCTAACGGCCGTTATGTGGCGCTCGCGGCGCCGGCTCGCTCTCCCCGCAGAAGGAGAAACTGTGGAGCGATGGCCGCGGGCAGGGGGACGCGCTCCTGCGGGCTCCAGCGGACGCCCCGCCGCCCCGCTACCTTCACGGCACCGCGGCGGAGACGCAGCGCTCGGTTAGCCGCCGAGCTAAAGCGCGGCTCACTCACCGTCTCCTCCCGCGCGCGGAAAGCCGCCCGTTCCCGCGGCGCTTCACTCGGACAGACGCTGGGAAACGAGGGTCGAGCCGTCGCTGCGCCTGCGTGCCGTCGGAGTGCAGCTCACGGCCGGCTGTGAAAACATCGCCCGTCAGCGCGTCGCTGCTCCGCCGTCTCTGAGAAAAGCCAGCGAAAACACGAGAGCGCCGCTGCGATTGGCCCAGGCCGCGGCACGTGACCGGCCGACCGTTTAAAAGGGGCACGTCCGCCGCGCGTCGCCGCGCTTCCCCCCGTGTTTACGTGCTCCTGCGCGCGCCCCAGCTTTACGTCACACATCTGCAGTGTGTTTCCAGCCTTATTCGCGGCTCGACGTCTCCCTTCACCTCCACAAACATGAGCTGGCGCTGATAAAGTGAGCGCGCGGACAGGGCCGCGGGGACGCGCGCGCTCAGGCGCATGACGTCATCTTTTCCCTTCTGGGAGGAAGGTTCTGGAAAATGTCGGACGGGCACTGAAGGAAACGCGGGTTTCTGTTTCTGTGCGGAGCGGCGGGCGGTGTCTGCTTTGTTTCGTAGGCCGATTGGTGGAGGGACGGTCGCGCCTGCTCGTTGTGGCGCAGTGGGCTTTTTTCTTTTTTCTTTTTTTTTTTTGCATTATGGAGAAATGCGTCTTGCGCGTGCGCACTGGCGGCCATTATGTTGCAGCGCTGAACTCGCAGAGGAGCACTCCGAGTCAGTTCGACGAACCGACTCCCTCCAGTTCTCACTTTTTAATGATTCAAACGACTGGTTTAAGAGAGAGATCAGCCTTTTTAGTCCCTCAGTGGGAAATTCAGAGTTACAGCAGGGCTGTTGGTGCACAAAGAAACAGTAATGGGAACATTATACACGAAGTCAAACATGTGGACCACGTTATTTACATATGTCACTATATACACACACCATAACACAGGGCTCATCATTCAGCATACCCAGATACTGTTAGTCAGGCGACATTGTGATCGTTTACTCCCTTGGCCCACATTTGGTGGGATGTTTTTGAAGATCTGGTGTTTTGGGGTTGAAAATACATACTAAAATGACTTCATGCCTGCCACTGCTTTTGGCTTGTAGCCTGAGAGGAATCCTGTTAGAAACTGATCATCTTAAGTGCGATATTTTTAGTGTACTGTTATTATTACGTAACCTGGTCGTATACTGAAATTTAAACTCTTCCTTGAGAATAAAGCAGCTGTGGTTGGGATGTCATAAGCTTGCCCCCTTCTCTCATTCGCCTCTGTGTATGTTTCAGCCATTTTTCCAAATGCATTTTTTCCAAATGGATGGATGGATGACATTTCAGCCACTGAGAGTCGATAACTGTTGATGTCACTGATGTGAATTAGATAGGGTAGGTCTTGTTTATCACGTCTGTGTGTTGCTCTGCTCCTGAGTTATGAAGCTTGGAATTTTGGAATGTAGCGAATCCAGGGTCCCTGGCCTGCAGCATGCTTTGTCAGGTTATAAGTGTTCAGTGAAAATGCTGTGTTTTTGATAATAAGATTATCTTTTATTAATTGATACAGTATTGTAAAACTTAATATTGCAGTACTCAGTTTGTTTGAGATAATAGTAGAAAATAGCTCACAGTGGTCGAGGAGATTCAGCGCTTCCCTCCTTACAGTAGAACTCGGTTCTGTTGATATTTTCATATACTGTTAGTTTGTTGGATCAATATATAACAATAATATCAAAATAAATGACCTCTTCTTTTTGTTTACATTTGTCATGGACTATGTTTAATGCTGAAATCTAGCACTATGATAACGATACTTTCTTCTAGTGCCCCCATCTGCAGATTGTCAGTACGATAAAGAGTACATTATGTAGCCATGGCTGCCTGGTGGTTAGGGAACCAGGAAGGTTGCTGATTCGATTCCCTGGACCGGCTCCAATTGTGGGCATGTGTGCTCACTGCCCCCTATTGTGTAAATTCACTAGTATGTATGTGTATGTGGAATGGTTAAACGTGAAGGACAATTTCCAATGTGTGCATCCCATCTCCCAACACCTGCATTGGGTCTAAGGGGCTTCCCAGGAGAAAATTTTTTACTTTTAAGTTTGTTCAGTCTCTTCTTGTCTGACTCGCTGTACTCCAAATGACCTCAGTTTCCTCAGTTGATAGTTTGCTCTGATGTACAAAATGAGATATCGCTAGGCATGGAGGCTGTTTCATTGGATGCTTGATTGCGCAAGCCAGGGAAATGTAGTGGAATCTGGGAAACCCTTGCTGTGCGTGGGTGCATTATCCTGCTGAAAAATACTAATTGGGAGCTCTGCCATGAGACAACATGTGTCTGCAGGATGTCCTGCACATATTGCTGCGCTGTTAGTATCCCTCATGTCACTACTAGGGGTAAGCAACTGTCATATGCAATGGCTCCCCAGATCATCACTCCAGCAGGTGGAGCAGTGTATTGCTCCATAGCAAAGGTGTAGGATTGAAGCACTCACCATGTGGCCTCTATACTTAAACCTGACCATTGTTGAATCCCAAACAGAACCTGGATTAGTTGCTCAAGATGATACGCTTCCAGTCCATAGCAGTCTAGGTTTCTCATTCAAAACACCACTGCAATTGAAGGTGACTGTTTTGGTCAGAACAGCCTAAATGGTGGGCAGTTTTCAAAACGGTCATCCTGCTTCTCTCAGTCCAATGATGCCCCCTATCAGTCTGTCAACTGTCTTCAAGTGTGTCGTAGAGGCATGTGTAGAAGTAGAAGAAGCACTTTTATTCTTGTGCCAAGGCCCAGTGTTTAATCAGACAACACCTGTAATCATTTACATATATGCCTGAGACACAACTGCATACTGATCAGTCATGTAAATATTGCAGCCTTGTATCGATGCCATAAATGGGTAATCCAGAAAGTGAAACCCCCTTTAATTCAGCAGTGACTCATTTCTACCAAGTTGTTGAAAAGAAACAGTTTAATAGATTCAGATGTGTCTCCAAGGGTAAAAAATAGTGCTGTTGGAAAGAGGGGGATGGGCAGTGGCTAGACAAGCCAGTGGCGGGTTCAAAGAAATGTGACAGCTCACACAAGCAGTGTAGTGTGCTATTATGGAAGGCGCTGTGTAGCAGATATAGTGGGTGGCATGTCTACAGAGTTAATGTAGTAGTTTGCCGTAGGGGTATCTGTGTAGGCATTTTATTTGGCACAGTGAAGGTGATAAGTGTGAAAAAGGCATATTCAGATAAGCAGGAGTTCATATGGGTAGTGAAACATACTGTCAGCGATCTAAAAGCCTTGTTGTACTGAAGCCACGTTAGCAAAAAATATCGTGTTTGTATGATTTTCAGCTGACCTGTCATACTCCACGTGCCTGCACTGAATCAACTGTATCACATTCAGCAGAGCGTCAGTTGCTTTTGAGTTGTTCTAGCTAATTCTGTCTGTTCAGACTGCTGCCATGCAGTTCTGTTTTTGCTGATAAAATTAATGCCTCTCTGCCTGTGTTTTAAAGTTCAGCCTGTTTGTGAGGGCAGTAACAGTTGCCTGCACATGTTGGAGAGGCAGTTATAATACAAATAATTATATAATATTATATATAATAATAAATTAATATATAATACCAAAAACAAGATTTTTTTTATTATTAAATAACCATTATTCAGTAAAAATTCAATTTTAACAAAATGTCACCAACTCAAATTGTACAGTAAAACAAAAAAAAATCCACACTGTTTTTAGGTACAATTAACATTTTATTTACACTCACAAATAACTGTGATATTTGAATGAGGTCAAGTTAGGTGATGACTCGAAGTGCTGCTGGACTCTGAGGTGGTTACAAGTCAGCCCTGACCCCAAAACCAGGCCCAGGAGGAGGTTCAGTCAGGGAGGTCAGACCACCAGCAGGTTCACATGAAAAACGGCCATTCCTGTGTGGGAAAAAAAAAAAATCAATGACCTGTACCAAGTAACCAAGATAGATGGATAGATAACTTTTTTTAACCCCAGAGGGAAAGCCACAAAACTATCCAAGTTTCACAGTGCAGTTAAAACATAATTCATTAATTACAGTAAATATAAATACACATTTTCAAAGAAAACCAAAAGTTGTCCTCAGTCAAGTATGAGTCGAGCACAAAGTATGCCATTACAAAGTAACGTTTTATGCTGAAAACTAGCACTTTAAAACCATTTTCTTCTTGAGAGCACCAGTCTCAATCTCTGTAAACTTGTTGCGAACATAATTCTTCCAGCTACAGTTAAAACAGGAACATCTGACACGTGTAACATTCCTGGTAAATTGTGAAGCTCTGTGTTTTGTTACAGGAACATTAGCCTCATAGCTCATTAGCTTGAGTAAGATATTGTACACCGTCCTGCTGTAAAAGTTCATTTGCTGGCATTGTTGCGAGTTAGAACAGTTCCCCTGGCCTAAGACATTAGGAACAGTGCCAATAGGTAAATGTTTGTTTATCTGCTGCAGAGAGTTCTGTTCTACTGGCAGTACCTCTCTACAGGGACTAGACAAACTGAGCATTTGCAAATTTGGGTCAGCAATGGGTGCAGCTTAATGTAGCTGCATGCATTCATTAAAAGGGGTGACCACAAACTCCTGAATTCGGAGTTAATTTCGGAGAATGTAGTAGAAACAGCAGGTACACAAAGACTGGGAAAGGATGACCAATCAACTCTTTTCATGACCACCAGTCACGTAGACCATTAGTCTCGTCTGTGTGTCAGTGTGTAGAAACCCAAAACTTCATTGGATTAAACTACCCTCCCCTGACTGCAGCGTTAAAATGAAAATCATTACACAAACCAGTACAGCTCTATGGTTATTACTCAGCTACGACAAGCACTTCAAACAGAGGGAAAGACCTTCATACCTGGGTCCAGGTGGAGGGACTCTCCCTGCCTTCAGTTCATCAAGAATGTGCTCAATGTCCAATGGTTTCAGGTCCTCCTGCAATAGGAAGAAAAGGAAAGAAGACTTAAAATACTGATACACACACTGTACTTTCTGTTCTTAAGAAACCTAAATGAGGGTTGACCGTTATGTTGGAATATGCTACGTTTAGAAACAAGACCACCCAGGTTACCTGGAAGTTACATTACTAACGTATCGTACAATATACATTACTTTTTACTGACGGTTCAGTGCTGTAGTGAGCTGGGTTAAATGCATTTTAATGCCATATATTATATGTGACACAAAATGGTCTTGAAATGCCAATAAGGCATTTGGAACAGCAGCATGTGCAGGTAAATTCCCACTGGCCACTGTTTGTGAAAGTGTGACAGAATATGCAAGTCAGTAGGAGATATGACTCACTGACCAGACCTCAGTTAGTTTTAGCCTAAAACGGCAGAAGAGAGAACACTAGTGTAGTGTAGATACCACACAAACCAACTGCACAAATTCAGTATCTGGAAAATTCAGGGTAAATCAGGGTAAATTCAGTATCTGGAACCAAGTATTTTGAACTTGCTCACTAGAGGTGGGTGAAATGACGATGATTCCAGAAAACGACTCTTGAATTCAATGCCACATCCCTCTCTTCAGTGCTCCACCAGAAGCTCTGCCCCTTCAAATTCACGTTTTCCTAAGGTAAAACCACTGGCTTCCAGACCAGTTGGGTCAAGACATGTTTTTTTATCCCTATTTACAGGGCAAGGCTGAGTATGAACACCAGACTTTTCTCCAGTGCGCAAACAGACCGGAGAGCTAATGTGACTGTGAGGAAACCTTCACAGAATTCGACACATTTGCCGAATTTACAAGGTTACTCATGTTACAGAGGTGGCCAGAGCAGTGTTAGGAGTCTTGCCCAAGGACTCTTATTAGTGTTGCCCAGACTGGGAATCAAATCCCAGTCTCCCACATGGTGTTGGTTCGCTGTCACTGTTATGTTACACCACACCAACCACATTTCCTTTAATTAACATTTATTTATAAAGCCAGTTTTGCCCATATGTTCTGCTCTTTCAGTCTACTAAATGTTTCAAATAATGGTTTGCAGGTTTCAGACTATCTTTGCGATGACGTGATTCTTGTACTCCAGACAGTACAGCAAAATGCTACATACTCATCAGTTCAGTCACACATACAAAACTGATATTCGTGATCCTCACAGAGTAGAAGTATTTGGTAGTAGCTAATGGAGAAGGTTGGTCATCTCTTACCCTCTTAAACTGATAGCACAAAGCTAATGGTCTTACCTTAGGGATAAAGAGCTACAAAAAGGTAAATCATACACAGAATTTTAATCTTAAAGAAAACCAATGCCTGTGCACCGTATGCACTGTTAGAAACTGCAACCTATTTTAGATAAGTATCAAAGAACAAGTCCCACCAACACCACAGCTCTCAGAGTTGATCATTAATAGGTGGAACCTGCTAAGCCAATTTTAGTCCCAGCTAGTGCCCAACTTTCCACTGAACTGTGTGAGGTCACATTTACCTGCATCATTGCCTGGGTAGTTCATGATTAAGTGTGTGCTGCCTAAGTGGGATTTACCCTACAACTCAAATCACTAGTCAATACTGTTGAGTCAATACTCCATAAAGACTGATCAATAACACGGCTTCAGGTTCACTCGTCCTTGTAACTCCCTCCGAGGTATAATCTCTCACTCTTTAAAAGATGAATTAATCCTTTTAACAGTACAGATGTTATATTATATATACACAGTGGGGAAAATAAGTATTTAGTCAGTCACCAATTGTGCAAGTTCTCCCACTTAAAAAGATGAGAGAGGCCGTTAATTGACATCATAGGTAGACCTCAACTATGAGAGACAAAATGTGAAAAACAAATTGAGAAAATCATTTTGACTGACTTTTAAAGAATTTATTTGCAAATAATGGTGGAAAATAAGTATTTGGTCAATAACAAAAGTTCATCTCAATACTTTGTTGTATATCCTCTGTTGGCAATGACAGAGGTCAAACGTTTTCTGTAAGTCTTCACAAGGTTGGCACACACTGTTGCTGGTATGTTGGCCCATTCCTCCTTGCAGATCTCCTCTAGAGCAGTGATGTTTTGGGGCTGTCGGCGGGCAACACGGACTTTTAACTCCCTCCAAAGGTTTTCGATGGGGTTGAGATCGGGAGATTGGCTAGGCCACTCCAGGACTTTGAAATGTTTCTTACGAAGCCACTCCTTTGTTGCCCTGGCAGTGTGCTTGGGATCATTGTCATGCTGAAAGACCCAGCCACGTTTCATCTTCATTGCCCTTGCTGATGGAAGGAGGTTTGCACCCAAAATCTCACAATACATGGCCCCATTCATTCTTTCATGTACACGGACCAGTCGTCCTGGTCCCTTTGCAGAGAAACAGCCCCAAAGCATGATGTTGCCACCCCCATGCTTCACAGTTGGTATGGTGTTCTTTGGATGCAACTCCGCATTCACTGTCCTCCAAACACGACGAGTTGTGTTTTTACCAAATAGTTCTACTTTGGTTTCATCTGACCATATGACATTCTCCCAATACTCTTCTGGAACATCCAAATGCTCTCTAGCAAACTTCAGACGTGCCTGGATATGGACTGGCTTAAGCAGGGGGACACGTCTGGCACTGCAAGATCTGAGTCCCTGGCGTCGTAGTGTGTTGCTGATGGTAGCCTTTGTAACGTTGGTCCCAGCTTTCTGCAGGTCATTCACTAGATCCCCCCTTGTGGTTCTGGGATTTTTCCTCACCGTTCTTGTGATCATTTTGACCCCACGGGCTGAGATCTTGCGTGGAGCCCCAGATCGAGGGAGATTAGTAGTGGTCTTGTAGGTCTTCCATTTTCTAATTATTGCTCCCACAGTAGATTTCTTCACACCAAGCTGCTTGCCTATTGCAGATTCAGTCTTCCCAGCCTGGTGCAGGTCTACAATTCGGTTTCTGGTGTCCTCCGACAGCTCTTTCGTCTTCACCATAGTGGAGTTTGGAGTGTGACTGTTTGAGGTTGTGGGCAGGTGTCTTTTATACTGTTAACGACTTCAAACAGGTGCCATTAATACAGGTAATGAGTGGGGGAAAGAGGAGCCTCTTAAAAAAGAAGTTACAGGTCTGTGACAGCCAGAAATCTTGCTTGTTTTTAGGTGACCAAATACTTATTTTCCACCATTATTTGCATTATTTGCACATTTTGTCTCTCATAGTTGAGGTCTACCTATGATGTCAATTACAGGCCTCTCTCATCTTTTTAAGTGGGAGAACTTGCACAATTGGTGACTGACTAAATACTTATTTTCCCCACTGTATATATATATATATATTTTTTTTTTTTTTTTTTTGCTAAATTGTATTTATATATAACATATAAAGTCTGGTAAAATAATGCAAACCATTCATTCAGTAGAGTTCTATGCTGTCAAATGAATTCTATAAACTAAACACAAAATACTTGCATTCAAATAAATGATTAGTGAAGAGCCTCTGATTTTTTTTATAGAAAGATAAACGATTGTATAGGTCATTCATTACATTTAAAGCTATTGTTTTAATGTTGATACTGTTTGATTAGTAGTTTAGAATTTAGTATTTAAACTCAAATATTCAAACATGGCCTGCATTAGTTTACACTAGCAGCTTAATTAGTTAACTCAGTCTAGGGATTACAATTCGGACTATTTTCAACCTGAGAACTCAAAACACTTTTTTGTTACGAATAATATTTAGTTATATTTCAAATAAACACTTGGGACACTTGTCTAAAGCATGGTTTCAGTTTACAGTATCCATTCAACAACAGATCTTTTTAAGTTGTGTAGTTTATTGAATTAAAAAGGCCAATAAAACATATGCACATTGTAAAAGTAGGCTCGAGCCTGCAGTACCATTGATCTTTACATTCTTAGCTTTAAACAAACATCAAACAGTTTTTGTTTGAAAAATGTGCACCGTCTGGTCAGAGCTAGTGACCGCAAAGTATGCGGTCAAAAAAACGTGCTCTGCTGGTATGGATGGAACTGTTTCCTGTCCAGCCCACCCAACACTTTTTGTGGACGTGCTAAGAACACTGAAATCTTGAGCCTAAATTACTGATCTTGTTTTGAGCAAATGTATTAATTTTTGGTTTTACACAAATTTAATCAAGAAGGGATCAATAGAAATGTAGTTTTATATGTTTACACTTGACCTTTCTGAATAAATTAATTATACATTAAGTGACTTATTTTGAGTGAACTGATTAATTTTTTGAAGGGGATGTTTGATATTTTTTTTAAAAAACTGTCATTGTCATGTTCAGGATTGTTTCAGTGTTATAACTGTTAAGCAAAGTTTGCATTTTGCCCAAATTTGATGTATGGACCAATAGAAATGCTCTAACTGACACATTCAATGAAACATATAAAGTGTTAAGATGAGCTAATTTGTATTTGTCACTTGTAGTTGATGATTATTTAATGATATAAAGTATATTGAGAGGCAAAGAGTTTCTAACTAAGACTTTCTTGAATCTGATTTGTTCTTTACATTTTGCCCACATTTCATGATGAATGAACAAATAGAAATGCTCCTAAAATGACACTGACTTCCAATAAAAGTTGGAGTTTTTCCATTCTCCTATAAACATTCGATTTTGGAGGTTTTTCTGTGACATGATTATGAATTTAGATTCTCATTTAGATTTTAATTCATAAACATGAAAGCTGCATTTTCTTTGCTCAAGTGAAATTGCACAATGCTCTATTACACATCCTTCTCTTAGTCTGTTCTACAAATAAGTATTATAATAATGTGCTTGTAGGTCAGTGCAGCAGTAATGCATATAACCATATAACACACTACTTCTACTCCATTCAACCTGCACTTTACAGGGACAGACAGAGGAATAGCCTCCCCTAGAGGCGATATTAAAATCAGTCTGCTTTGTGACGAATGCTTCTAGTGCTTCTGGAGCTAAGGCACTTGAAGGTCTCAGCAGCTATACTTACATAATAGTTGTCGTTGATTTGGACCATTGGTGCATTGACACAAGCACCAAGACATTCAACCTCAGTTAGTGTGAACAGCTTGTCTGCCGTGGTCTCGCCAACTTTGATGCCTAAGGGGCAGAAGTGTAAGTGAAAGGTTTCTGCTCAAAGAGCAGCAGTGAAGTAATCAATTCTGCGTTTTATCCAATGTACATGTATCAGTTTACATTCATACAACATGAAGAAAGGATTAAATAAAAGGTGTTTTATATTTAAGGTGTCTCCTGCTGATTGAATTGAAACTGAATGTAAGGTGGCAGTTAATAACTAATATCCAAAACCAAGACTGCAAAAAAAATTTAAATCACACACTCATTAAGCCCATAATGTAAAAAAAATAATAATATTTTTAAATATTCAACTTTTCTGCTAATAAAGAAATAATCTTATGACTGTAGTTGACTGTAAGAGTTCAGATCAGTCTCTAAAATATTCAGTTTAAACAGCTGAATTATTGAATTACTGTAAAATTTAATAAGACAAAAAAATGGAGACTATTATTAAGGTACTGTTAGAGTCTATATGAGCAAAAAATGATCAATTATGGACCAAAAGAAATACATACTTACACTAGTAAATGTATATATTACTGTATCTAAAAAATCAATGTGTGTTCAAAATTTAATAAGTAAATTAAAATAAATTAATTTACAACAAAAAAGCTCATTTTAATTAGACAGGTAATTTTATAATCATTATATGTAGTTACATATTTAAAGACCTTTTTGTTTTTCTGTTGATCAGTCTGACTATAAACAGAAATCAAGAATCTTAAATTATTATATTTCATTTCAGGTTGGAATAAATGACTAATCAGACATTATCAACATAAAAAGGCTTATGTCATGTCACTTTAAATGTAATGAATATAAAATGAGTTATTCTTTTTTAAATTAAGTCATGAACAAAAAAAAATGTATTCTAATTTTTGAGATGCACTGTTATATCATAGTAGCATACGTCACATCAGTGTTTGGGTTTGGGTTTCTATGAGCATGCCAAATGTGTGCCAGATTTCACTACCAGCACCTGTGCTTTCATGACATCAAGCTTGATATATTAACTGATGAACATTCTGACATCAGAACATCAGCTCACAACACAACAGCCAGAGCAAACTTACTACTACTGTGCACCACCTCCAGACCCCAGTTAAGCTTGTTTAGGAGCAGGGGTACAATAACCTTTGATATACACGGAGTTTGTCTTTACAACGTGTGTGAGAGTACAAGGGCTCTGTTTGCATACCCAGTTTGTTCTGGATGGCCTGCAAGATGCTGTCCGAGTCGCACAGCATGCATGGTGTTGTGGTGCACACCTGGACGTGGTACTTCCCCATGGGTTGGCGATTAAACATGGTGTAGAAAGTGGCTACCTCATACACTCTCATTGGGGGAATCTCTAAGATTTCTGCTACCTGGAGGAACAGATTTACAGCATTTGGAAAGGAGACAGCATTTCACAAAGGGGTAATAAAACCATGAGAAATGATTGTACTGCAGCTCTGTTCGAAAGTGAATGCTGTGGGGTTCAGCCACATTGAGTCCAACAAAAGTCTTAATACGAGGAAATGAAGTACTAAGTTGGACTAAAGTACAACAGTGTAAATGAAGTATCTCCTGTTTTTGTTTTTTTTTTTATCTGAAAAGTCCACCCACATCTCCACAACACCGCATCTCCGCCGCACCCCATTACTCCAATCTACCTCCTCAAAGCATTATTACTCCACCCTTCTTCTCAACACATTGTTCCTCCACCCATTACTCGACCTCCATCTCCACATCAAATATTACCATTATCAAAACATTTATCAGGTGATGGTTTTTGTTTTTTACCTTGTTCATGGCAGAGATGGGGAGCCACCCATGCTGCCTCTGGGCCAAGTCAAGCACTGGGATGGTGGCAGCCTGCTTGTGGCCCGTGGGATAGTTATTTATAATGGCATCCACTCTCTATTATAAAATAAGCACAAGAAAACGATCTTTAGGTTAAACGCAAACTGCATTGATTTCTACTGATGAGAAACCCTAACTGGATATGGATTTGTGTCATATCTGAGTTATCTACCAGCTACTCAAACCTCTGCTTGTACACAATGGACAAACTGAGAATTTATTGTTACATTTATAGAATTTTCTACGACCAAAACAGTGGTCAGGGTTCCCACATAGTCTGGAAAACCTTGACATTTTGAGATTTGGAAACCCTAGAAATATCAGTGAGGTCCTGGAAAAGTTGAGCTGTTGCTTCAGTCGGGGGGAGTATTTTAGACACCAACACCCAATGTAATAAGTTCTGAAATGCTGCAATGCCATGTGAACAGATGCACCACCACAATTTTAACAGTATTATTGTTATAAATGAATATGCAAGTCACTACACAATACACTTATTACAGACATTTCTCTTCCCCATTTTGTCAGACAAGTCCAGTTTCATGTCACTTGCACCTAATTTTGTGGCAAATGTACAAACTTTATTGAGGATGTACAGCACTATAAAAACTTTATTTTCCTAGTGAATTAAAAACCATTAACCACATGCTGTGTACATGATTTCCTACCTAATTTGCAATTTGACTTTAATTTTAATTTAATCATTTCATTTTCTACCAAAATAAAACTAGACTGTAATAACAGGATTTTTAGGAGCTCACTGTATGTATATGTTGACATGTAACAAACTCACGGGAAAATCCTGGAAAATGTCTTACCAGGAAGGGAATCAATCTATACACTCACCTTCAAGTTCTCAGGAGTGAACTCAAACGGTGTATCTGGATTGTTGTCTGCTGTATCTCTGTGCTGGAGGGGGAAAAGGACAACACTATAATAATCATGTGTTTAATATGTGTATGTGTAAACAAACTAAGATGGACCACATTCACTCATAGTAAGCAGACTGTTTTTGTCAGCCTTTATTAATACCATACCACGATACCAAGGTACCATGAGCTACTGTGTACTGTTTCTGCACAGATCAATTTATATCATGGTATTGACATGATATATATATAGGCCAACAAGATCTTCATGAAGACAAGAGAGCCCAATTCTGGTGCTGGACAGCTACCATTCTGCCAAGTTCAGATTCAGCATACCTGGCTCTAATTTGCAGATGTCCTGAGAGACCATAAATACCCGGAAGCAAAAAAAAAAAAAAAAAAAAAGTTCCTACCACAAAGATCCCTCCTGCTCCAGCACGGGCAGCCGACTGGTGAAGGCTCCGGACATGCCTTCCCTGAAATGATCAAAGACAGATCACATCAACATACTATCAGTGTCTCAGTGGCTACAGTTTGTAACTCTATTCTAATACAATCTCTAAGCCAGGTCCTGGAAAATAATCATTTGTAAAATACAGTATCAATGTGTGTTGATCTAGTACAAGTGGATCACACACAACAGTGCTGCTGGAGTGTTTAAACCAGTCAGTGTCACTGCTCTACTGAGAACAGTCCATCAACCAGAAAAATCCAGCCAACAGCATCCTGTGATCACTGATGAAGAAATAGAGGATGACCCACACAAACTCCAGAATCTAACTTTACATCTACAAAGTGGAGCAACTAGTTAAAGAGTGTCTAATAGAGTGGACAGTGAATGGACACAGTGTTTAAACACTCCAACACTGATCCACTCGTACCAGGGCAACACTAACACACCACCATCATGTCAGTGTCACCGCAGAGCTGAGAATGACTCATAATCCCTGCTCTGTGATTGGTCCTGTGGGGTCCTGACCACTGAAGATCAGGGTGAAAGTAATTATAGAGTCAGTCTGTAATTATAGATCTACACTGTGCTCCCGGAAAATAATCATATTTAAAATGTATCTACTTAAGAGACATTTTGTGCATAAATTGAGGAATGTTAGGACATCTCAAAAATGATTATGCAGAATGCCTAAAACTAGAATCTGGTGGACCACATCAGCTGCAAATGATTAAAATGTGATTGGAGAGGACTTTTTAGGAGACTGTCTTAGTTCAACTCAGACATGTAGTTAAGACTGGTGGACAGTATTAATATATAATGCAGTTAATGTAAATGTGCATTAAGTTGTACTGTGCTTACACAAAGGGAAATGTGTCCTCTACATTAAATCCATTCACAAAGTGAAAGAAACATTTACACAATAGTGAATTCACACACTAGAGGGCAGTGAGCACACATGCCTGGAGCAGTGGGGGGCAGTTGAGGAGCTAAGTGCCTTGCTCAAGGGCACTTTAGTCATGTCCTGACAGTTCAGGGAATCAAACCCGGCAACCTTCCAGTCACAGGGCTGGTTCCCTAACCAGCAGGCCTAATCACATTGAATAAGTAACAACTTACTGGAGTTATTTCAGAAAAAAGGGACATAAACAGGGTACATCAACGTGTGGCACAGAAGCTGCTCTACTGCAGACAGGAATGTTCTGCAGATGGTGGTGAAGGCTGCACAGATGTCTGTTGGAGTCAGCTTCCACACCACAGACATTAACACTTCCAGATGCAGGAAGAGGGCCCAGCACACACTGTTTGCCCTGCTTCCCTCAGACAGGAGGCTGAGGAGCATTAAGTGTAGAACCACCAGACTGAGGAACAGCTTCTTCCCCAAAGCTGTAAGACTCTTAACTTCTAACCAGAGAAACACTATTATTATCCATTCACTCATAAGATTATACATTCAAACCCATCTATTCAACAGCTGTGATCCATGTTGCTCTTTACTGGACATTATTTATTTTTATTGCATTTCATTTGTCATTTTTACCCTATATGTTTAATATACTGTTCCTTTCTACTTTTATGTGCATCACTTTTTGGGTGTAACTAGAACCTCGAGGTCATAATTCCCTTCCACCTCCTGCATCACATGGGATTAAGATGACAACAAATCTCCCTGACTCTGGAATACCAGCTCCAAGAGCACAAGTTGCATGCTGTCTTATATTATCAGACATGTCTTGACTTCTGGGGGCTTGATGAGATCCCCTCCACCTCCCACTCTGCTACAATGAAGCCCAAACATCCACAGGTTTAGAAATGAGAGGAATTTCCCAGGATGTCCTCACTTTCCACCCCTTCCCGGAGGTGGAGGACTGAAACAAAGCGCCCAGTGAGTGAAAACAACAACAACAGAGAGGTCACGTGCTGCAGTGAAGCGCTCAGGTGAGCTATAAACGGGTCTCACTGATCCCTGCCACCGCTGCCTCATACGAACACGGCAGATGTGTCCCGCAGCCTGATCGTTAGCTGGCTGCTAAAGCTACCGTGTCCTTGCAGGGTGTCATCAACACAAACAGCGTCGATCCAAAGGCCCTGTCAGCTTTAATCACTTATAACCCGGCCGCTTCACAGCTCAAGCCCCGCTAGAACATACCGCACGGGCCAGCGCCGGCCGAAGAGCTGCAGATAAGAACATATCAGTGCGAGTCTGTGTCCCTCCGGTCACTCTACTCTCTCTCAATGGCGGACATCGACACGGGAGCTCGGCAAATGGATTAGTACGCCTGCTTATGCTAATATCGACCGCAAGGAGCCGACAGCCAGGTCGTATAATCGAACGCAGATGGTGTCCTGAGCCAGATTTCCCTCTACTGTTCACTCTTTCACTCACTTTTTTCACTACTTTTTTGACTCTGCTAATATCCCAATAAAATAAATGTGTTGATACATGTAAAGGCCTTCTTGAGCGCGTAAAAAGCAGGCTTATACCAGATGTTCTGGTGATCTATTTATTATCATAGCCATTGGCTTGCTTAAGTATTCTAACATGTATATATTTCCAAAGTGTTTATTCTGCTTATTCTTTAAATTACTCTTAATAATCGTATTATTATTATTATTATTATTATTATTATTATTATTATTATTATTATTGTTGTTGTTGTTATTATTGTTATTATTATTATTATTATTATTATTATTATTATTATTATTATTCTCATATTAATATTATTATTTTATATAGGTGGGTACATCTGTAATAATTAGCAATTTCCTTCTGGGGTTAACAAACATTTCATTTATTTATATTTAATGTTTAATGCATTAGATACTGTCTGTAATACCACACTTCAGTTCAGCCACTGTCTGACAAGCACCAGGAAGATTACTCAGGCCACTGCCTGTCCTCACAGCTGCCCAGCGGTAGGAGGTACAGAAGCACTGAGACCATAACCAGCCAGTTCAGAGACAGCTTCTTCCCACAGGCAACTAGGCTGCTAAATAGGCAGTAGCACAGTGTTGCAGTGCACAGCCAGTCACAACTCATCTCACCTGCCTCCTCACCCCATCACACCCCATAAACTCTTACCATATCTGCACTTTACTCACTACTGGAACAGCAACTAGCTGCTCAGTTACGCTGCACCCAGCAAAGACCTTCATTCCAGTCTGAGGTCTCTGTAAGCCACTGCAGTCATCTTTCCCTCTACCCTGACTAATCTCCCAATTACTGCTGCAGATAAACATCCCCACAGCATAATGCACCATGTTTCACTGTAGGAATGGTGTTGGCTAGGTGATGAGAATTTCTTGTTACTGTTAATTTTCTTAAGTTTTGTTAAAGAGAAGTGGCTTCCATCTGGCAAATCTTCCATACAGGCCTGATTGGTGCTACAGATATGGTTGTCCACCTGGAAGGTTATCCTCTCTCAACAGAGCAACACTGGAGCTCTGTCAGTCTTACAATTGGGTTCTTGGTCACCCTCCTGACTAAGGCCCTCCTACCATGACCATTACCATACTATAATGATTTGGCCAGGCAGCCAGCTCTATGAAGTACTGGTGGTTCCAAACTTCTTTCATTTATGGAGGCCACTGTGCTCATTGGGACCTTCAACGCAGCTTCCCCAGATCTGTGTCTTGATACAATCCTGTCTCTGAGGTCTCGCAAACAAAATCTTAGATGTTATGGCTTGGTTTGTGCTCAGACATGCACTGTATACTATGGCATATATAAACAGGTTTGTGCCTTTCCTAATCATGTCCAAGCCATAAAAACATCTGAAGGATGATCAGTGGAAACAAGATGCACCTGAGCTCAGTTTTGAGTGTCACGGCAAAAGGCTGTGAATACTTATGTGCATGTTATATTTTTGTGTTTTATTTTTAATGAATTTGCAAATAATTTTGAAAATGAATTGAATCTATTTTGGAATCAGGCTGTTCCATAACAAAATGTGCAAAAAGTGAAGACATGGAACAACATGTATGAAGTGTGGAGGACATATCTTTGCCAGAGTATTTCTCTGAAATGACCTGTAGGTGACACATAATATAGGTTTTGAGAACCACTGGTTTAAATAATTAAAATGTTTCTCTGTATGCTTCACCCACCCTGTAAGGTGTTTTAGTATTTCAGCAACAAGCTGTGAACAAATGGCTTTGTCCTAGAGATGACAGTACTGCCCTTTCCTGGAAATGTGGGACAGTGGAATCCAGAGTTGCATTAGGGCAGTGGGAAGGCCAGATTCTCTATTTTATGTTTGGTTGTTTAAGCACACAGACCAGCGCCTGTGTTCAGTGGCTAACTCCACTCTCCCCCCTGTAATGGGATCAGCAGGAGAGAGGCCACTGAGCCAATGAAAAAGTGGGAGTGCCGAACAGAGCACTTTGATTGGTTGCCTTGGCACTGTGTGCATACTGAGTGAATCAGATGAAAAGGGGATTAGGGGTGGGACTTCCACTGACAGCCACAATAAACTGCCTCATAGCTGAAGAGCAGGGCAGCTCTCTCCTGCCAATGCCACTGGGAGATCAAGCAACAAGGAGCTTGGGAGTTGGTCATCGCTTCTCTTTTTAGACATCCATCTGACAGCCATGGTTGTGCCAGGACAGCAGAACACAAAGGAGAAGATCTTCTACCCTCCAGAAGATCTCAGGGTGGATGCTCATGTGCCTGACTTGAACTCCTACCATGCCGTGTATAAAAAGTCCATCGAGGAGCCTGAAGGTAAGTCAGATGAGGAGCAGTGAGTTGAATGCTGGACTGCTGACCTTAGAGCCCAATTCTAGACAGGCAGAGGTGTGCTGTGTGTGTCTTGTGTTAGAGTGCTGTCATAAGCTCTCCAACAAATCTGTTAATCCACAGAGTTCTGGAGGGACGTGGCTCAGGAGTTCTACTGGAAGGAACCTCCCTCAGGCCAAATGCTGCAGTACAACTTCGATGTCACCAAGGGGAAGGTGCACTTCAACTTCATGGAAGGAGCCAAAACCAATATGTGCTACAATGTGCTGGACCGCAATATCCTGGACCGCAACCTGGGTACCAAAGTGGCTTTCCACTGGTGAGCTAAGAGGCTTTGCACCATTCTCATGTGGAAGAACAATGGTGTTTCCTTGAGGAACACACTCAAGCATTAATTACTCACTGTACTTAATCTTGGCACTGCCCATTCACTTACAGTGGTCCTTGAAAGCTTAAACGTAGATCAGGAGAAGCAAGTCAAACAAATGAGACCGACATATTACATCTTATCCAATATTACATATATGTGAGGAAAAAAGTATGTCAACTTTTGCTTTTAGTATCTGTTATTGTGCAGCAGTAACTGCAATTAAACATTTGCAGTAAATGTTGATTAGTCCTGCACCGAATTTGGGCCTTCCCTCTGTTCAAAACAGCTTCATCTCTGTTATAATGGTGGGTTTCCTCCTATGAGCTGCTTGCTTCAGGTATGTCAGCAACATTTCTACTGGATTTAGGCCAGGACTTTGACTGGGCCATTCCATAACATTAACTTTATTCTTTTTTAACCATTCTGTGATGGACTTGTGTGCTTAGGGTCATTGTCTTGCTACATTCTCTCTCACATTCTCTTGAGATTCAGATCACAGACAGGCATTTTTCCTTTTGTGAAATGAATAACAATATAAGAATGTAGTAAGGTAATCCATTTGTACACAGTCTGTCTGACTGTGGATTGGTGGAGTCTAAACTCTTTAGAGATGGTTCTGTAACCTTTTCCAGCCTGATGAATATCATCAACGTCTTCTTCTGAGCTCCTCAGAAATCTCCTTTGTTCGTGCCATGACACCCTTCCACTGCGTTGTGAAGATCACAAGAAAAGAATCTCCACTCACACCTGATTGTGTCCCATTGATTGAAACATCTGACTCTAATTTCACCTTCAAAAGATATGTTAATCCTAAAGGTTAACATGCTTTCTGTCCTATGTGTTTGATTTGGTTCTCCTTATCTACATTTAGTCATATGATAACATGATGATGCATTCAGCCTTCATTTAGCGATGATTGTTGTCTAATGAATTTGAGAAAAGAATAGTTAAAACTGTGAGGGCTGAAATAACAGGAAATAAGTTAACCTGAACCTCCTCAGGTGTATATTTAACTCCCATGAAGGTTAATATAACACCTGAAAGGATCACTGTAGTGGTTTTCCAACATAACACACAGTTGTTTATGAAAGACAGTCAATCCCTTTTATTTAGCAAATGGAAAATTTGACGATGACTCAGAAGGGTACAGATCATTCACATTAGTGGTTTGGTTGAAAACCATTAGAACCAATAATATAAAAAATGTACAGTACCTGCTGAAATGGGTATCAAACAAACAGTTCATGTATATTAAGCATCTCAGAGCTGAAGGCCAAACACTGACTCTAGATCAGAATGGAACGCAGAGTGCACGCCATGCATGTAATTTGATGTAGTTGAAGTGTAGCCAGAGAGCACCTTCACATTGAACACAAGGACATTTAAAAACATTATTAAGACAACATTGTCAAGATAGAGTGTAGAGTGTATGTGTGTGTGTGTGTGTGTGTGTGTATGAAGATTATCAGCACAATAAATGATATAAAAATTTTGGCTGATATGATACAGCTTGAGTGTTGATAGTGTGTCCAATAGCATCCCACACATTTTCAATCAGGGATAGGTCTAGCAATACAGAGATGATTTGTTGGTTGTCTGCATCAAGATATGACCCACTGTCATTCTGAGTGACTTCATGAGAGTTGGGTACGACACCATTGCAGTCTTAGCCAGCTTTGATGTGGTGTTAAGGGCCGTTGTTGTAATGGTCTGCATGCATGAAGTCCTGCTGCTGTAACAGGATGAGAGTATCACTGCTCTCCATTGGTTCTCTCTCTCAGAGGTTTGTGTAGGTCTCTCAGATGCTTCACATCACTGGCACTTTTCTATCCACTGCTGCCAACAGCATGCAATGGTAATATCCTCACAAATGATATGGTGTGCAATACCTTGATAGGACCATCCCAATACATCAATCAGATTGCTTTTAAACTCTTCTTTGATGCCTGTTTGCTTGCAAAGGATGCTACCAACACAACAGCACACACGACAGGATGCTCTTATATAGTCAGTCAGGTAAAGCGATAAGGCCCATCTTTATCTGTTTGCACTGACAGATAGTATCTTTCCAGATACTGATGGTCATGCTCAGTAATGTTCACATATATTTGTGCAATGGAAGGGTAGCTTTTCCGGCAGCCATAATCATGTACACATTAAATGGGCTCCAATGGGGTTTCCTCCCAAATTTGAATACATCTTGGCTGCAGAACGGTTGGTGCAGTTTCTGAAAGCAGGTAGTAATTGGCAGTGGAAATGTCCAGCACTCAGGTTGTTAGTATTTATCCAGTACACACTAAAATGTGGAGGATGAGAGGAACGTGACCATTGGTGCAAAGAATGTGATGCAAGGGAGTACACTAAGATAAAGCATTTATTTAAACAGCCTGCAAGATCTCTTGCATTGTCACAGATGAATCTGATTGCAATACAAGTCAATGATTTAACAATATGTCCTAGTGAACGGGAACATATAATCAGTCTTGGCCCTTGCAGTAATCCAGTCTAGACAGACTGTATATGGCTCAGTGGGTGAGCTGATCATGGCCAACAGTCCAGTCCAGCCTCTCCGATTACTGGATGGCAAAGCACCACAGAATGCTAATAATGCAGGGGGTGTGTTTGAAGGTAGTTACACATTAATTGATAGCTGCTGCTGAGCACATGGGCACAGTCTGGCCCTCAGCACCCAACTCTGCTTGAGGCTGCGTGGACAAAGCATGGTCCATGAAGGTTATAAATATAGAGTTCCAGGAAGGTGGCTATGTTAAGCTTTGTGGCTCAGCTGTCTTGCGTTATGATGCAACATGACAACAAACATACCTGCAAGGTCACTTTATTTCAATTCAAGCTGTCGTGTATTGCCATCGGACACTCTGTTTTTAGGACAAACAGGTGCATTAAGACAGGAATTCACGTGTACACAAGCGTGCGCCAACATGACATGGCACTTGTGCCATGTAACACCCGTGCTTAGTGTAATGATCATAGACATTGCTGCTATAGTTTTGTGGGCAGGCTGGTATTGGAGCCAGTGTAAACACAGTGGCTCTGAGCAGGCTGCTGGCCATATTGTAATTTGGCAATTGAGCTTATGCAATCAACAAATGTTCCTGTTTGACCACACTGACTCAATACTGACACACAACCAAACGTTACAGGGACAGGGGTACATGCTGTCTTTTCCTGAAAAGAGGACAGGTTAAGTATGAGAACAGATCTAGAAATATTTGCTAAACATGAACATTAAGATAACCAAGGTCCTTATAGTCATCCAAACCAAACGTTGTCTGTGGACAATGGAACAAACATTTTTTACTGGGCCACAATGCAGAGGCATTGATAGTCTACTGGACTGAAAAAATGTGAACACAAAAAATGTTGTGCACCTCCCTCACCTCATTAGTGCCTACTGTACCCATTAGCACCATGTGTAACACCAGGGGTAGATTAGAGGTGTATAAAGCCCCCAGCATTAAACTGTGGAGCAGTGGAACTGGGTTTTCTGGAATGATGTAGCTCCATTCAGTATTTTTGGGATGAGTTTAGGGGTTGGGGATAATGTGGGATATTTCCTCATATGTCCTCTGACTCTTCAAAGCTTGTCTCAACAATCCGCATCCATGGTTTCCAGTAAGCAGCTGCCGAATATCAAAATCAAATCAAAGATTTTAGCAGGCTTTAAAGTAAATCAAAATCCTGTTTCACTGAAAAAGACTTTCAGGAAATTTCAGCAGACTCCAGAGTGGTGGTGCACTATTCTACTGTGCAGCAGCACCTGCACTAATAGGATTTGGGGCAGTGGATTCAATGCATTTTTCATGGTGCATATTTCCTTAACACTTAGAACCCGAAATCTGCACATCACAGGCAGTTACATGCTTTTTAAAGGGTTCATAAATCAGAGTAGCCTACAGACATGATACGCATATATACATACCTTTCCTTACAAACATACCTTATGTAGCTTCTCATGCATGTTTTCTGCTTTGTCCACATGTACTTTTTTAACCTGCATGCAGACACTGACTGATCAGTGAGAATGGGCTAAATGACATCACTGACCCAGATATTGGGTTATAGAGAAAAATCAGAAGGGAGGGGCTGTTGGCTCGCTTTTTTTTGCTCACAGTGTTCAAATTTCAGAGTAAAAGTCCTGAGAAGGCATAAAACTTTAATCCAGATATTCTGTTTATTTTATTTTATTTAGACCACTGTTAAGTAGTTTGAAGAGCGTATTATTACAAACATTCTTGTTTATATAATCATTACAAATAAAGTCCATCAAACTACAAAAACAACAACCTCAGTCCATTAACATTGGGTATTTCTGGTGACCCACCCCTTCACTCTCTCAGCAGCCCACCAGGACTTTTTCACACCTATAGTGGCCCAACAGGATTTTTATTGCTTTTTTGTTGTTTATTGTTTTTTTTTATTGTTTTCTCCTGATTGACACCTGATGCAATTTGAAATGAAGCCCTGGGATGTTAGTTCACAATGAAAATATTGTGATAGATCTTAACCCCTTTATGCCAATCAGTAAATACATACAGTGCAATGCAATCTGGCTGAAGTGTGATATACAGTGCTGTTCTTATTTCCTGATGGCTTTTCACTTTGTAGGGAGGGGAACTCACCTGATCACCACCTGACTATTACCTATAGCCAGCTACTGAAGCAGGTGTGCAGATGTGCCAATGCTCTGAAACAGATGGGTAAGATTCCTCCCTTCTTTTTGCTTCTGTCATTATAGAAACACTTTAGCTGACCTCATACATCTGTACATTAACACTGTTTTATTAATACATCTACACTCCTTGTTTCTACAAAACATACACTTCAATTTCATCAGCTCCTCTTACCATACAGGAGCACTTTGTACTTCTATAATTACAGACTATAGTTCATCTGTTTCTCTCCACAGTTTGTTATCCTCTTTTCACTCTAATCTTCAATTATTAAGACCCCACAGGACCACCACAGAGCAGCGAAAACACACACTAACACACCACCACCATGTCAGCATGACTGCAGTGCTGAGAATGACCCACCACCCACATAATACCTGCTCTGTGGTGGTCCTGTGGGCTCCTGACCATTGAAGATCAGGGTGAAAGGAGGATAACAAGTGTTCCTGTGGTGGTGTGTTAGTTTAAACTCATTGTTTGATTTTGGAAGAAACAGTCAAAGAGAGGGTGTCCCAATATTTTTGTCAGTCAAAGATCTACTGCGTTAAGAATTTGTTTTCATAATGTACATCTCTTTGTCCATTTCAGGTGTGCAGAGAGGAGACAGAGTGGCCATTTACTTGCCTATGATCCCAGAGCTTGTGTACTCGATGCTGGCCTGTGCCAGAATTGGAGCAGTGCATTCAATTGTGGTGAGCATGCACCAGAATCCCTTCCATCTGCAGCAGCACCTGCAAAGTCAGAAGCAAAAAACACCACACCATTCAGTGGTCTGTGTTTTATTGCTATTGCCGAACACAGTTTACAACATTTAGTAATTTAAGGAGTTTGTTTAATAGCTTAACTCAAACTAGTTTTATGTAAGTAAGTCTGATGGATTTGCGTTTTTCTCAGAATCTCAGAGATGCTGAATAAGCATATGAGAATTTATAAAAATGACATGTCATGACAGTTTAAGCCCTTAAACCCTCAAGGCTTTATATATAAGTCTACATTTCATTTATGTCAAAATTTACATCATTACTCTCTGGAGTAGATAAACATGAAACTAATACACCATGCCAGCATGCTTAACGCCAGGTGTGGTCTAGAGGGGTATAAAGCCCCCCAGCATGGGGCTGTGAAGTAGTAGAAATGTGTTCTCTGGAATGATGGAGCTCCTTCCATGGAATCAGTTGGGGTTCTTGTCCTTGAAATCAATCAAATCCTCACAATTCTCCAGTAGAAAGCCTTTCCTGAACAGTAGAGACAGCTATGGCAAAAAAGCAGGATAAACTCTTTTTATACCCTTGGTTTTGGAAGAAAAAACAAATGAGCAGGTGTCCCAATACTTTTTTCCATGTAGTGTATATAATGATGAGATGGGACTGTTTTGTTATACAATGCCCTTCGTATTCACTGGCATAAATTCACTCAACATCAATCAATCAAATCAAACTTATTTGTATAGTGCATTTTACAACTGATGCCACAAAGCAGTTTGACAGAGATAAGATGATCAAAAATGAATGATAAGATGAAGAGATAACATGAAAAAAGATCAATACATAAGATAAAGACATAAACCCCCTGCTGAGACAAGACCACAGTGCAGGAGAAACTCCCTCAGAGCTGGGGGAACCAGGCCCTAATGCTCATAACCACATGTCTGTTCTAATGCTCAAGTTTACTGGAGTAATGATGATGGTTTGATGGTCATAATTAGGGTCCGTGTAAATTTCTACATTGTTGGTAATGGAAGATGGGCAGCTAGTCCAAGCCCGGGTGGCAGGGGAGCCCAAGGTCCCTACGGCTCAATGTTAGCCTTCCATCAGCCCGGGCTGGTAGGCCATCATTAACTCAGAAAAGGTTTGTCCAGTGTGCAGAACGCACAGTTGTAGTTGGATTTCTGCATGGTTAAGAACATGTACCTCAACAGAACTTGTCCTTAAAAAACAAAAAGGTAGAACCGGAGGAGCCCACTCGGGTTCATATATAGTTCAGTATTCAGTTGGGTATTAGTGATGTGGCAGAAATTAGATCTCTGTCTGCTTCTGCCAGGACTGCTTTTGCCATTCGTTGCCTACTCCAGCCACCTAAAGGGCAGTTGAAGATAAAAATACTATAGGGGCAGGTTCAAGGTGAGTTTTGATGGAGTGTATGGTTTTATTTTTGGGCTGCCTGAATGTAAGAGGTCCCATTCCTTGCGGGCCATTGTTCTACATTCTGCTTTTGTTACACTTTAATGTTTTTCGCTGTTTAACTGTGAAATCTGTCAAAGTCATGATTCCTGAGTAGTGAACATTCCAGGTCACATAGTTGGTCTCAGAGATGAAGCTGCCTGCCAGCATCCTCAAGCCTTTTTATAGCACAGCTTTGCTTTGTCATTTCATACCAGTTCACACTGTTAGAGCAGCTACTAAGAAGTAATTAAGGACATAGAGCTACACTGATTTGTGATTTCTGCTTAAAATAATATTTCAGAGAATATTTTAATATGTAGTAATTTAATAGTAATTTTTATTTGTATATCAAATATAAATGCATGAGTCCACCTCAAAGTGCTTCACAGAGAGCTTTAACGTTTAGAATCAGATGCTAATTTTTGTGGGATGTTTTCATAGTTTGACATACTTTTATTCACCAATTAATTTGAAAGTGTTTATAGGAGACAATCACACACTATTGTTATTTTATTATTTTTGTTATTTATGTATGCATCAGTATTATCCCTTCTCAGGACTTTTATTCTGAAATTTATTCTGAACACTGTGTGAGCAAAGACATATTGCAAACAGCCCCTCCCTTCTCTATAACTCAATATGTGGTCAGTGACATCATTAGCCCCGCCCCTCTCACTGATCAAGAGTCTGTATGCAGGTTGAGTATGTACACGAGAACAGAGCAGTAAACATGCACTGGAAGCCTCTTTGGCATTTAAACTGGGATTTAATTCAGTTGGAAATGAGTGAATTTTAGCTGTTTTCTGAACAGGATCACTCACTGATAATTCATCACACAATGATGACATCATTTCCATTATGTCTATAAAATATGTAAAAATGAACTTTTTACACCTTTTACATGTTTTTCTTAATTTATTTAATGCAAATGAAAACAATAAAAATAAATAAATAAAATTGAAAAAAAAAATCAGGTCAATCAAGTCAAGTCCAACCGATTTGTGTTTATTTATATTTGTTTTAGGCGTTTTAAGTCTGTTGTCAGTCTTAGGAAGCAGTTTGACCAATGGGTGATGTAGATGCAGATACATGTAGCCCAATAGTGACTTAAAGCATGGCATAAACAGACATATTTAAACTTAGGCGCCCGTAGAAGCAAACACTGATATGAAATCAATCTGGATTGATCCCACAAAGAGGAAATGTCCAGGAAAATGAGGATGTATGGCCAGCCTATCCAAATTCCTGCTGTCCGAATGCAGAAAGTTGTGATTTCTGTTTTAATTGGATCTTTCTGTGCTCTCTCTCAGTTTGCAGGGTTTTCTTCAGAGTCATTGGCTGAGAGAATCATGGATGCTCAGTGTACTGTCTTGGTGACAGCAGGTAACACACACACACACACACACACGTGCACACACACACGTGCACACACACACACACACGTGCACACACACACACACACACACACACACATCATTATCATGGTTTCACATATGGATATCAGCAGCACTGTATTTGATCAAATGTAATAAATGATAATGTCCACGTGGAATTATTTGATGTACAATTGTTGATGTAACTGTTGATGTTTCCTTAAAATATATTGTATCTTCTTGGTTTACACGTGTTTTCATGTGTCCACATCTCAGATAGTGTGTACAGAGGCGAGAAACTGATCAAACTGAAGCAGATTTCTGACGAGGCACTGGACCACTGTCGGGAGAAGTAAGATTTCATCATCATTTATTGTATTGTATTGATAAGATTACTTCACATTTTTTTTTCTTAAACATATTAAGAGTTAATGAAAATATTAATGAAATATAGACATATAAACAATATAAACAATAAGTATTTACTGTTGAGCATAATCGTTGATGACTATTTTAACTTGCTGGACCTGAAATACCCACCTCTGCTTCAAGGGCACCTCAGCCATGAATACTGAGGGTATGTTGAGCCAAGAATGCTCCTACTGGCCCAGGAGATCAAGCCAACAACCTTTAGGCCACTGCGGCCAAGAGGGGGAACAAACTCCCTATGAATTTCAGGACACATCTCTAACATCTCCGACAAGCACCTGTCCATTCTGTCCATTAGCCCTCACTGTGGCACTGACTGGCCTTATCAAGCCTTATCAGCTCTATTCACTTACTGGGTTGCCTAGCAACAGAACCGCTTGGAAACTGTCGTCATGGCGATGTGTTAAATGGAACATACATGTACAGAAGAACACAAACAAGAAAGCATGTGTTGAAACAAGAGGCATTGCCTTTGCTGCTCCTTAAGCACACAAAACTCTCTCTCTCACACACACACACACACACACACACACACACACACACACACACACACACACACACACACTCCCCTATCAACACTGTTAGGAAGATAAGAGGGTTTGTTTTAGTTTTATTAATGCACTGTTGGTTTTGATTGTAACTAGTGTTCGCTGATACTCCCTGTCCAATTAATCAGTTCCTCTTACCATATATGACCCACCACAGAACAGCTATTATGTGGGTGATGAGTCATTCTCAGCAGTGCAGTGACACTGACATGGTGGTGGTGTGTTAGTGTGTGTTGGAATGGTACGAGTTGATCAACCTTGTAAACCCTTCAGCAGCATTGCTGTGTCTGATCCACTCATACCAATGGAATCTAACTGTGTTAGTGGGACTGCAGTGCTGAGAATGACCCACCACCCACATAATACCTGCTCTGTGGTGGTCCTGTGGAGTCCTGACCATTTGAAGAGATGGGTTACAGTCTGTAATTATACAGGGTGAGTTAAAAAAAAAAGTCACAGGACACATTTTTCATATCTAAATAACGCCACTGTTGTCTGTGTGGACTGTAAGATGACTTAAACTAAACACATTGTCTATGGTGATTTCTGTCATTAGAGTTGGCAGTGGGTGGGCAGTGGGTTTCTTGTGACTTTTGGGTGTCCTTTGGCTTCTGACTCACCCTGTAGAACTACCAAATGTGTGGTAAGAAGAGCTGGTAAAATGGAAAATGGTCAGTGATTGTAGCTCCATGCTACATATCTCTCTCTCTCTCTCTCTCTCTCTCTCTCTCTCTCTCCCTCTCCCTCTCCCTCTCAGAGGCTCATTGACAGTCCAGAAGTGTCTGGTAGTCAGGCACCATGCTTTCAGGATACATGGCAATGATACCTGCAATAAGCTACAGGTTGGTCTACAGTAAAATCTCAGAAAGCATAAAATATGATTTTTCTTGTGACCAAATGTGTTCAAATCTCAGAATAAAAGTCCTGAGAAGGGATAATATTGATACAGACAGAAATAACAAAAAAATGGATTTTAGTTATTATAACCATAAAAGAAACAAACAAAAAGAATTTGTTAAAGTCATACAAATATCTAAGTCTCAAATTAAGAACGCGTGTGCATGCCTGTGCTTTGACAGACACCATGGAATGCACAATGTGATGTGTGGTGGGATGAAGCTGTGGACGGTGTGTCAGATGAGTGTGATCCTGAGTGGATGGACGCTGAAGACCCCCTCTTTATCCTCTATACCAGCGGCTCCACTGGCAAACCCAAGGCAAGAGCTTGACCTGGCACCACTTACCCATGACCTAAAAAATCATGCAGATGGCAGGCTTTTGTTGACTCCTAATTGAAATTTGGAACTTTATAATGGAGGCTTTCAGTAATATGTTATAGAACACATGTTCAATTTACTGACAGTTATTGAAAACATGATTCAGTAACTTAAGAAATTTCAATACAGAATTTAGTGCTTATAAAAGCATGATATAAACACCCAAGCACATGAGCATGTAGAGGGGTCAAGGAACGTGAAATTATAGGCTATGACAGAAATATAAAGAAGGTAGAGCAATTAACTACAAAAGGCAACACTGTGTTGCTTTTGCTGGTGCAATTACTTCATACCTTTATACATTTATGTGGTATGGTCATGTGATTCTGCTGAAATTGTTATTGTTTATACAGTTCTCTGCAAACATCACAGCAGGGTAGTATTTGCTGAGTCACTTCTGTCTTGATTTTACATGTATTACACAAATTAATCACTGATTGCAGTAATTCATGAATAAATAAGAGCTAAATAGCACCCACACCCACCAGAAGGTTGGTCCTGATTGGTCATTCCCAGGATATAGACTATATGGACAAAAGTATTAGGACGCCTGCTTCATTCACCTGCTCATTCCCTGTTTCTTGCAAAATCAATGGTATTAAAAAGAGTTTATCCTGCATTTGATGGAGTAACTGTTTCTACTGTCCTTGGAAGACTTTTTTTGGAAGAGAGTTTTGCGGTGAAGATTTGATTGCATTCAGTGACAATAGCTTTAGTCAAGCTTTAGTCACTCTCCAAAAACACTCATCCCAAAAGTACAGACCACCATTACTCCAGAGAACACAATTCCTCTGCTCCAGAGCTTACTGCTGGGGGGCTTTACAGGGTGGTTCACAAGGGTTGTTGATGTGGCTCAACAGATAACACCACGTGCAAGCCACCACACTTTTGGGATACTGGGGTTTGATTCCCAGTCTGGGCAACTGTGCTGCGCTACACTAATAAGAGTGCTTGGGAAAGACTACATACAACACTACTCTGGCCCACCAGATGTAAATACTTGGCACTATTCTTTTGGCAGCACTTCTCTACAGGGACAAGACAAGCTATGTGTGTGTGCAGTTGCATATTAGTGTCAGCAATGGGTGCAACATAATGTAGCTGAATGCCTGAATGCATTCATTAAATAGGGCGTCCACAAACATTTGGACATACAGTGTTAATGAAAGCTAAAGCTCTCCGGATGGTGTCTGATTTTCTTATTGTTGTTCTTTCCACTGACCTCTGTGTGCTCACAGGGAGTGCTGCACACCATTGCAGGCTACCTGCTCTACACCTCCCTCACATTCAAATACGTCTTTGATCATCACCATGACGACATCTACTGGTGCACCGCAGACATCGGCTGGATCACAGGCCACTCCTACATCACATATGGACCTTTAGCCAATGGGGCTACTAGTGTGCTTGTGAGTCAAGCACTCAATTCAGTTATATATATACTAATTGTGGAAAATTGCAGATGGTAGCTGGTTTTAGATGGTTATGGTAGTTTAATAGCTGGTGCAAAACATACCCGGGTTTGGCCAGTTGGTCAACCAGCTTAGTTCTTGACCAGCATAGTGTATATTTTCATTTGAGTTTGATGGAGTTTCATTTCAGCTTAAGCAAGCTGGTCATCAGGCTGGTCATACTGGTGGACCAGTGCGGTTAAGCTGATCATGTGGTCAACCACTTTGGTGATACCGTTTGATGAGCTTGGTCAGGTTGATCATGCTGCTAAGCCAGGTAAATCATCAAACTCAAAAATGTAACTTATACTGGTCAACCATCCTATTACTGTAATCAACTTTAGCCAACCAGGTGGTTTTTATAGCACGGATGTTCTGGTGTTGTATTGTTTGGGATAATTTTAACACAACTGCTAAGAAGCACCAGTTATTGACAGCAAAGGAAGCAACATCAGCTGTCTTTTGAACTTCTTACCATCTTAAATAGTGTGGGTTTGGCAGGTTAGTACACTAATACTAATATAGTCTGTACTAGACTGTAGACTAATCTTAAAACTGACGTTTTCTGCACTTATTGTTTCATGTCTGTGAGGCAGTTCGAAGGCATTCCAGTCTACCCTCACGTCGGGAGGTTCTGGGAGATTATAGAGAAGTATAGAGTGTCCAAATTCTACACAGCACCCACTGCCATCAGACTGCTCATGAAGTATGGCAGGGAGCCTCTACAAAAGTGAGTTTTGGCATAACACCTACAGTCTCCCCCAAACGTATTGGAACGTATTGGTTCACAAAAGACATTTGGTAATAAGATCAAAAGCTGAGTATGAGACAAGAGTTCTAATGGGTTACGGTCAGGTGATGGATTTGGCCAGTCTGAAACCTTCCACTTTTTTGCCAAAAAGTCCTTTGTTTTGTTGGCAGTGTTGGAAGTTCTGTACACTTCAGAATTAATTATATGATCGAGCCTGTTCCAGAAGTAGTCACTCACACCAAAGCGTCGACAGTACCTCCACCATGCTTCACAGATGAGCTTGTATACTTCGGATCATAAGCAGTTGCTTTCTTTCTCCACACGTTGGCCTTTCCATCACTTTGATAGAGATCAATATTGGTCTCATCAGTGCGTAAGATTGTGTTCCAGAACATTTGCAGCGCATCTCTTCACTTCTTTGCACAATCTGGCCTTACAAATCTTACGTGATGAGTGGTTTGCATAGACAGCTCCCTCTTCTTCATGCTGGTTTATCCTCTTAAACAAGAAATTCAATCTTTATCGGTATAACTTATACAACCAAGATTAAAATCTTGGACTAATCATGCAGGGCTATTAAATGTTTGAACAATCAACTTAAAAGGCAACACATAGTCAACAAGAAAGACCTGTCAGCCACGTGTCCCAATAGTTTTGCTCACTTGAAAAATGGCTTTTTGACAAACTTTTAATAGATTCAAACAAAGGGTAATATGTCCTTTTTTTTAGCACATCTTTTCATCTTAAACCCAAATTTCTTCATTGAACAACAAAGACAAAGGAATTTCCTTGCTGTTTCAATACTTTTGGAGGGGACTGTGTGCATCACAGTGCTGCCAAAGATCAAGAATAACAGTAACAGTTATCATAATCATATAAGCTTAAATATGCATCCAAAAATCATCTTTTGTCTTTAGAATCTGTCCATCATACAGTCAAACAATTGTGAAGGGCAGAAAATAAATAACAGATAAAAAAGATGAAATATGGCAAAATAAGCCATACTAACAGCAACCTTGACCCCCATTCACAAAACTGCTGTTCCAATGAAAACATCCCACACTTCTTTTTAGACTTTAATAAATGCTCTTGGAACTGAAAGGAATGAAAAGTAGAATGTGTTCTGAGAGTGATTACATTGTCACTTGGGCTGTATGTAATGGAAAACCATTTAAACGATCCTTTCTCAGCCCTAAATCACACCGTATAGTGTGTCTCATTTACGAAAATGCTTTCTTTTTCAGAAATGACTGTCATTTCTGTTGCAGTATTGAGTCCAAAGCACTTGGAAATAGTGTCGTTGTGTCAAAACGTTTCTCTGATTCAGTTGCTTTTAGAAGATGCTGAGTTAAGCTTGTTTACTGTAGGTCTTCAATGAACTGAATAGCCTGACAAGGTTCATGGGGTTCGTTCACGAGCCCTTCTCTGCTACAATAAATGGAATTGTTGCTGATGCTGCCCTCAACTGGAGACAAAACGCAACACGAGCTGAGAACATTCAGTAGATGAATGGATTATTGAGATGGGGCTACATACAGTACGCATTATTACATCATCTTCTTTGTTTCCTCAGTGAGTCTTAAACCCTCTTTTTCAGGTATGACCTGTCCAGTTTGCGGGTGCTGGGTACTGTAGGAGAGCCCATTAACCCAGAGGCCTGGTTGTGGTACTATGATGTTGTGGGGCAGGGCAGGTGCCCTGTTGTCGATACTTTCTGGCAGACTGAAACGGTAAAGACACTTTAAGTGGATTTGAAGGTTTTGTTCACATTGCAAATCCTATTGCTCAATTTTAGGTTCAGACACTGTTAGTCACCTTTAGGTGATGTAATGTAGCATAGCTGTCATTAATATGAACAGACCACTGCCTGCAAATTCTCCTCTGTTTAGCTCTACTGTAAGAAAACATACATAAACAGTAAGTCAAAATAGTAAAAAGTGAAGAAACAACAATTTCAAAATGACAAATACTTTTTAAGTACTGTACTGTACTTACTGTATATACTAGTGCATCTGCTTTGTTTTTGGTCATTAAAAAATTAAACTATTATTTTATGTTCATATTTTGAGATTCTGGATTATCGGATTTCATGAGCTATAAGCCAAACAGTAAAACAAAACATTTGAAATGTCACTGTACATTGAAATGTCAATGTAATGAATGTAAAAATATCACAGTTTACCTTTTTAAATGAAATGATCACAAATGAGCTGTTTAGTGATATTCTCATTTTTGTATATATAGATGTGAACACTGATCTGGCTTTCTTCGCTGTGTATTCATATGGAATTGTCTCAGAATGTGTTTGTGTTTCACACAGCTCTGAAACAAATCAGTTTTGTGTCACGAACAAATATCTCAACTGCACTAATCAAATAATTAATTACTAATAAAATGCGAACAACTAATAATTAAAAACACTAAAACCCCTATAAATAAAATCACACCTGAACATTCGCAAAACACCCGACACGGTCTGTTAGGTACCTACCGTGTACCTGCACTCCCAGTTTATCAGAACACCTTCCATAGAGGTTGTTTACAATAACTACCAAAGTTTGGTAGCAGGGCCTACTCAAACACACTTGATTCACCTCATAAGTTAATTATCAAACAAAGTGGGTGTGTTTAAGTATAGCGATAAGCAAACTTGGCTGGAAACTGGCCATCCAGGGCTGGAGTTGTGCACCCCTGCTGTAGATCATCTAGTGTCTCACTCCCTTTTTCCCATCCGTCAGTAAAAAGGGACCACTACAGGACAATATTTAACCAGTCATTATGTGGGTGGTAGACTGATCTCAGTACAGCAGTGACTCTGATGTGGTTGTTCTGAAGATGATCATTCTGATGTGTGCAGAACCCCAGTGTGTCTGTGTGTTACTGATAAAGATCCTGTGTTCTGTGTAGGGAGGTCATGTTCTGACTCCTCTGCCCGCTGCCACCCCACTAAAGCCAGGCTCTGCAGTAAGTCTGTTCGGTCAGGTCTTAATCTTAGAGAACGGAAACGAATGAACAAATGTTGACCTCTGTTCTTTGTTCTAAAATGTGTTTTTCCAGACTTTGCCTTTTTTTGGTGTGCTGCCCAGCATCCTCAATGAGCACGGAGAGGAGCTGGAGGGAGAGGCTGAAGGCTACCTGGTGAGAAGCACAGAGCTTACAATTACTCCTTTACAATGATCTGAGACCAGTTTAGCCGTCCCATTTTAAACCGTACAGATTAAGAACCAAGTAGGCTGATCCTGAATCAGTGTAAATGAACCATAAAATGTAATGACCGTTTCCCAAATTTCTTTAATAAACTTTAATAATGTAGCACATTAGTACTGAATAGTCTCTTTGAAAAGGTCTCTAAGGCACTGACACTAAGTTCTGAAGACGTCAGATTTGAATCCTGAGTCATGTCATGTCATGCCAGCAGCAGCTGGACACCACTCTCTTGATGGCTGATCAACAGTGATACAATGCCATTAGACTGGAAGGAGATGGTGTCTGTCTTCACATGTATCGGAGGAGGGATGTGCTTGTCTTCAGCCTCCTAGTGTTGGGAACATTGTATGTGATAAGGGGAGTGTCCCAGTGGGGTTGGGTAATGGGCATTTCTAAATTGGGTGGGGGGGGATTACATATAATAACTTTCATATGAAATATTGTTATTTATAGTTTTAATAGCTGTAAATACAGTTAAAATATGTATATTTAAATATAATTACTATATAATCTAAAATGCACAGTATATAATTGCATCTCCAGCAATTCAAAAAGGTATTTATAAAAGTGTAAAAGGCATATATTTTTTCTTTGTTTTAATGTTGATACCATTTGAGCATGAAAGTAAATGATCAAACAGCCTGAAATGTGTCACTTTACATGTAATGCATATAAAATATCAGTTTACCTTTCTTTTAATGACATTTTGAACATTAATAAATATGATAATGTGTATATATATATATATAAAGTGTCAGTAAGGAGTAAAGAGGTCTGAGTCTGGCTATATTTAATTCCAGGTTTTCCGGAAGCCCTGGCCAGGTATCATGCGGGGTGTGTATGGAAATCAGGAGCGCTTTGAGAACACCTACTTCAAAAAGTTTCCAGGGTTTTATGTGACAGGAGATGGTAAGTGTTTAAACAGCTGCACCAGTAACTCAGCATTTTACAATGCTTGGAATACGGGCATGGCTACATAAATGATTTATGTGCATATATCTGTGTTATATAACCAGTCAACAGTTGCATCTCCAGTGCAAAATCACCACTGAAATTCCCAGTGTGTACCACAATGCAGTATGACCTCAAGGCCTTGGCACATGTTTCTTGGTTCTTTGTCACAGTGCTGCAGCAGGAAGGTGTTGTTTTAGTGCTGACGTGGTCTGTACTCTGTCCTTGTGTCCTCAGGTTGCAGGAGGGATAAGGATGGATACTACTGGATCACAGGCAGGATAGATGACATGCTCAATGTTTCTGGTATGGTCAGGAGGTGTTTAATACTAGTGCTGCCCTCTAGTGGCACGATCTGGGATGCATTTTATTTGCCATCTAGTCAACAAACATTAAACCTATTCCAACAAAAGATTATTATAATAATTATTATAAATAGTAAAAATATATATGAAAAGGTTCATTTTGATCATGAATTATTTTATATATATTTATTCATTAAATGTGACATATTTAAAACCATTTTAAACTCAATTCCAGTTAAGTACTTTAACAGTTTGAGATTCTGGATTTTCATGATCTATAAGCCATATCGATTATTTTCAGATGAACTATGTTCCCACTCCTCTCTCAGGTCACCTGTTGAGCACAGCAGAGGTGGAGGCAGCATTATCAGAACACTCAGCTGTTGCCGAAGCAGCGGTGGTCAGCCATCCACACACTGTGAAGGGGGAGTGCCTTTATTGCTTTGTCACTCTGAAAGACTGCAGAGAGTTCAACCACACACTCATGGAGGAGCTCAAGAGGAAAGGTCAGGGGTTATTCAGGACAGAAATGTGTGATTTGTCATTCAGGATTTAAACCTGTTATTTGCATAACTGTGTTTTGTGTTTTTTGGCAGTGAGGGAGAAGATTGGCCCAATAGCTACTCCAGACTTCATCCAGAATGCTCCAGGCCTTCCCAAAACCCGTTCAGGTCTAAATTTCCGCTTAATTTGTCCTTCCTCTGCTGCCCTCTTCAACTCCCTAATGGCTCAGATTTTCCAAAAATGTATACTTTATTAGAAACACCCACACTGTGCTTCCAGTCACTGGACTCTTTATTAGAAACACCCACCCTGTGCTTCCAGTCACAGGCCACTTTATTAGAAACTCCCACCCTGTGCTTCCTCTCACTGGCCACTTTATTAGAAACACCCACCCTGTGCTTCCACTCAGTGGCCTCTTTATTAGAAACACTTACACTGTGCTTCCACTCACTGGCCACTTTATTAGAAACACCCACCCTGTGATTCCACTCAGTGGCCACTTTATTAGAAACACCCACCCTGTGCTTCCACTCACTGGCCACTTTATTAGAAACACCCACCCTGTGCTTCCACTCACTGGCCAGGTCTGGAATTGCCTTTCTGTTCCCAACTGTAATTCTGAGCAGGATTGGAATCACACTGTCCTGGAATGTGATGTATATTTCAAACCCTGTCTCATCTCTCACTGCAGGTAAGATCATGCGGCGGGTCCTGCGGCAGATTGCCCGAAATGAGAAGGACCTGGGGGATCTGTCCACTCTGGCTGACCCCAAGGTCGTGGAGGTGCTCTTGAGCCAAAGATGTGAGGCTGCAGCTTAAGAGCTCTCTCTCCTCCAGCTGGTCTTTGGAGCAGCTCTCTCTGCTTCAGGCCCACAGTGACTCAGCTGATCCCAAATCCCAGAGTTAGAAGGGACACTCTTTTTCTCTTCACTTTTGACACAAGGACAACACTAAAGTGAAAGACCCATGCAGTAAAATCACATCTTAAATGATGCATGATGTATCCCGCTCTGAACCTGTAGAAGGACACAGCACTAGTGTTCTGCACTAGACTTCTGATTGGTGTGCAGTCAGATCCACTGAGCTTCCCACTGTCAATCGTGTTCAAGTCTGACACTCTTACTAATTAGATGCCAGTCAGTGGCGCTGGAAACCTTAATCCTGTATGAACAGTGCTTTCAATTCTTTAAGCACCACTGTCAAACGAATGTATGGTCAGACTCCCTAGACCAGTGTGACCCCCCCCCCACCTACAGAACGAAATGACCTGTACATTTCGTGAACGGGAAATGTACACGGGAAAAACGTGTACATTTAAATTAATACCTGATGACACTTATGATGCCATTCATGTTTTTGAGTTTCAGCCAGGTTTCTGTTTGTCATTTCTGTTGATGTGAACTCTGGTCCGAGGTGAGTAACTCAGGTCCAAAGTAAAAATCCGCCCCAGGGTTTTGTTCTGAAGTAAACCTTGGGGCTGATCCATCCACTCATCGTCTGCCGATCATCTGGGCTCCAGGTTGTGAGGGCAACAACCTAAGCAAAGAGGTCCAGACCTCCTTCTTCCCAGCCACCTCTTCCAGCTCTTCTGGGAGCATACCAATGTGTTCCCAGTCCAGCCAAGAGCTATAAACTCTATAACCTCTATAGCTATAACCAGCATGTCCTGGGTCTCCCCAGGGCCTCTTCCCCTCGGACATGCCCGGAACACCTCACCAGGGAGATGTCCAGTCCAGGGACTGCCCAGGCAGTCCGAATAAAATCCATGGGAGGTGTACTCATTGGACCTGGATTACACACCTCTATGTAATGCTGCACTGAGATATGTGATAAATTCTGTATGACTGTATTTCCAGAAATCTAGGGGCCAAAAAATAAGCACATTCAAATTTGTGCAATACTAAGACAATGTTTGGTTTATGCTTTCAACCCGATCCAGGTACTGCTCACATCCTAAACTGCATTCGCCAACATCTGAACAAACACTAAAGGTTTTAATTAATCTGGCCTTTAGCTCAATGTGACATGCGTTTTTGCTTGTTTTTCTGATGTATAATAAAGGTTTTATTGATTGTATTAAACAGAGCTTTTGTAATAAAGCTTGCCCTTTAGGTTATTTATTAACACAGCCTCAGTAGATTTCTTTAGTGGAGCCAGTCTGTTGAGGAAGGAGACCAAGAAAAGGCTTTTCGCCACCAAACCCTTGTTTATTTTACAGTACAAAATGTAAATGAGTAACTAAAACACGAAACACGTTCAAGGATATAAACTCATCATAAAAAAAAAATAGCTGCACCCAGAAGGAATCAACTGATTGCACTTCTGCAATGGTGTCACACCAGATGATAATGGAGTCACTCAGAATGACAGCGGGTCATCTTCATTGATGAGTCCTGCATTTGTGTTGGTGAAGACAACCAACAGAACCCTGTGGAGGCACAGTGGGCTGCAAGCTCAATTAAGGCTGTCTGAGAGAAGTGATGGATCTATTAGGTGAGTTGGTGTTTTTTGGCTCTGGCAGCCCTAAAGACAAAAAATATATACGTATGATACATATAAACATATATAAAACATATGATCTGAAGCCCAAATACATACCAGTATTCACATATCCTGAAATCCATATCAGATTTGAATCCACATAGAAATGATAGAAATGATGCCCTCAACTACCAGTCTGAGCTCCCCTTGGCAAAAAAAAAAAAAAAATATATATATATATATATATATAGTCATATGAAAAAGTTTGGGCACCCCTATTAATCTTAATCATTTTTATTTATAAATATTTGGGGGTTTGCAACAGCTATTTCAGTTTGATATATCTAATAACTGATGGACACAGTAATATTTCAGGATTGAAATGAGGTTTATTGTACTAACAGAAAATGTGCAATATGCATGAAACCAAAATTTGACAGGTGCAAAAGTATGGCCAAAGCTCTGTTAGTACAATAAACCTCATTTCAATCCTGAAATATTACTGTGTCCATCAGTTATTAGATATATCAAACTGAAATAGAAAACATCGTCTAAGAGGTAAATAGAAAACATCAAAAAGAAAAAATCAAGATAAAAAATAATTTAGATGATCTTTATCATTATTTTAAATTAATATTGAATAAATGTTATATAATTTATAAAATTAATAGAAATTAATAAACCTAAATTACAACAAAACTGATTTAGGAGATAGAAATAGAAAAATATGAGTCCTATTTAAAAAAGTAGAAATGTTAAATATACAAAAACTAAATAAACTGAAGAAGGAGATAAAATACATTTATTAAAATGACACATAATTCAATTTAAAAAGAACTGGTTGAAACAATATGATTATGGATTTAATAAATGAATAAACAAATAGATGCGAGAAAGAAAAAAAAACATAGAAATAAAAAATCAAGGAAAACGCAGGTGGTTAGAGATGTTTAGAATAATTAATTTTCACACATACACACCCATACAGTCGAAACAGTGCCATATACAATAATTAAAAACCCTTAAAATTACAAACATGCTGTCATATTTCATTTAAAAAGTCTGAACCTTTGTGAAGGAACTGATTTAAAGTGATACAGGTTTCATGTTAGACAATGTTCTGTGACAAAAAGGACAAAATGCTGTGCTAATCTCTGTGGTCTCTTAGCAACACACTTGGCTTGCTTGCACTTATGAAGCATTAACAGAAACACCACCTTTTCTGGATCAAAGACCCTCTTATTTCACAAACCACTGTTCAGACCATTGATAAGGAAATTATGGATATATATATGTAGTGATGTATCATTCATGTGGGACTGACATGGGTGGCATGTAGGCTAGATGAGTTCATATGGGAATTAGCATGTTCATACACACTTCGGTGTCCCATGTGGAACCCCTGGTCCTAGTCCCATGCCCTGGTGGGCATTCATATGTGGGGCAAACGTGACAAAACTTTATGGTTCCCAGCTGGACTCCCCAAGCCTGGTCATATGACTTCTGGATCCACTGTGTGGTGTAACAGCACCAAAGCACTGGCTAGATAAGGCCATTCCTCAAATGTCAGCATCAGAGCCTGAAAGGCATCCTAGAAACACTGGAGTAAACTCTTTCAAAATCCACTCCCAATCACTAGGTGGGATGGTATTGTTTGAGTGGTTCGACTTATTTGAGATAAAATAGTGAACAAAAGAATTGGGACCAGTAAGATAAGACATTAGCTATTAGGAATGTAGTACTGCAGCAATCCTGCTATACTGTATCAGATACCAGAAATACCAGATCACAAACCAGTATGAGCAGATAAGCCAAACAGATCAGGCCTACGTTGATAAAATGCTCTAATGCTCTAATAAACATTAAATCCTAGTTACGCCACTGGGAGTGAAAACCAATCAATGTCAGCATAAAATAATCTTCCGCATTCAAGCTGAGGACATTTGGAGAGTCCAAATGTTACAAAATCCAATTTCCGTACTTATTCAATTTGTGAAGACGGTCACCAGATTGAGATGGGATTAAGCTCTAAGTGATGGTGTGTGTATGTAAATCTGTATGTTTAAATGGAGCTGAATTTGATGGGCTAATTAAGAAGATGGTGACGAGCTTATTTTTGCACATAAAGTAAGACTATTAGATTAAAAGGGACGATCCGTTTTACTTTAGTGGGACGTCCTGGTCAATTTGCAGGATTGAAAACAAAGGTCCAGGCAAGAAGATAAGCATAGAGGCTTGTTCACGTAAATGAGATCAGCTAATTGCATTGCGTCGGCTTAGAAGTCATCTGGGGAATCGAGCAAGAGCCTGGAATAAGAGCGCTGATGGTGGGATATGATGATTGAAAGAGTATTAGTGAATGGCCTGCTACTCCTATAAGCTCTGAATAAAACAATACAGAAGAGAACACTCTTCTGAAGACCAGAGACATCTTTATGACGCCACACAAAAAGGAAATGACTAGAGAAGACAATTTATTTCTCTCTCCAAGGCACAAAGCTGATATAGTGGGACATATACCTAACAGCACCATTATAGCTGCCAATAGAATTACTGCTGAAACAGTCTGTGGGTGTTTTTCTTTTTCCGCTTGAAGGTGAAATTTACGTACATACTGGTGAATTTTATGTGCGTACTAAGAAGTTTGTTTTACTAAAGCTTTGATGTTCTACTAACACAGAGAAAGAGAGAGTTTTCTCTTTTTATTAGTCCCACTTTTCCGCCCAGCTGGCCACTAACGTCAATAGATGTCACAGTCTGGTTGAGTGTACGTTGTGACATCAGGTGACCGAAATTCAGTTTTGTAATGTTTATTGACCAAACATCCAACATCTTCCGAATGTCTCTTGCCAACGTTGTGATGTAAAATACCATCACCTGGTTGGTATGGAGACCAAACCCAGCGTCTCTGGAAAATCCCTTTTGGCATAAAATCCAACATCTGCTAACCTTCCTAATTTTAAATTCTACGCCATGTGAAATTTACACATTGTTAGCCATTGATACAGTATGTTTTTGATTTTGTCTTTAGGTTATGGTTATCACATGCTAAGGGTTTGACAATCCAAGTTAGTTGGAAGTGTAGTTAGTTATTGGGGTGTAAAAAACTCAATTTCTTTATTAAAAGGTCAAAAAGAATTTGACGTCCAGCGAGTCAAAGTCTGAGGATTTGTACCCAGAGGTAGGTAATCCAGATCCACCACTTTCATATTAGGTTTGTCCATTTGTAGAATAATAACAGCCCTTATTCCACCTTGAGTTCATTTTGCAAATAATGGCTTGACATGCTGAGCTGCAGCAGAGTTCTGGCGTGGATTTCAACATGCTGGACCTGAAATACCCATCTCTGCTTCCAAGGAGGCATTGTGTCAGAGTTGGAGGTAATCTGAGGTGTTAGTTGATTATACTTGATATACTTGATACTTCATCTATTCATTTACCTTTATTATCTTTATTATATATGGCTTTTAAATATTTGTTTACTTGCCTATATAGTTGTGGTTTGTGTAGCAATGGGACCTATGATGAAGTGGGTGGTGGGTGGGGAAGATAAATGCAATTTTATGTTGACTTATTTTTCTGTACTACTCCTGTTTGCAAATAAAGCACCCCCCCCCCCCCAAAAAAAAAAAAAACAAAAAACAAGAAAAACAAACAAAAAACAACAAAAAAACAAAACAAAACAAAAAAACATACAAAACAACAACAACAACAACAACAAAACATGAAACAGGGTTGTAGGTAGGCTTTTTAACGTTACATCTGAGCAAATTTAACCCCAGTTAAAGTGACATACTATTTATACATCAACAATCATATGCAATAAATGTAATCTTTAGCCTATTTGTGATTGGCTGAACTTGGGGTTGTTATAACGTCTTTGGTTCTTCTCTTGAATTTATAATAAAATGCCTGGGTGAAGGCCTACACTAGGATGTCATTTAAGGTCCCCATAAATGTTCAGATGTGGGCTGATAGCCAGCATCACTGTTCTGAGTGGAACAGGACAAGACTGTATCTGGACATTCCTGCCTCTTTATGTTTGGAACACTTATTGTGCCTCTGGCTCGACTGGACTGTTGTCATGTGTGCTGTGTCAAAATGATGTGCTTTTCTGCTCCCACTCTGCCTCGTTATTTCAGCGTCACAGGGTGTGTGTGTGTGTGTGTGTGCGTGCGTGCGTGTGTGCGTGTGTATGTGTGTAATGTGTGTGTGCTGAGGCGACATGTCAGCCCACTTTGCTGGTGTTAGTGCGTCCATCTTCTGTCTGACACAACAGTGATGTCTTATTACAGTGAAGGAAAACATCTTGGATGTAGTGGACGCCCAGCTGGGAGGTTGGGAGGTTACCTTCCACCACACACACACACACACACACAAACACACACAAACAAATACACACACGCATGTTTCCAAAAGGGCCTAACCCAAATGACTCATTCCTGGAAAGTTTGATACTGGACACAGAGTTCAATGCCAGGGGGTTTTATAGACAGTAAACAGAATTCCATGCTCTGGAGGAAGAAAGGCCTTCATTCCAGCTGGAGTATCTCTCATGTGGATGAAAATCAGGCCTGTTTGAATGGTTGGCATGACAACCTATAGTTCAGTGCATGTGGTTACAATATTTTTCCTATAGGAGAAGCTCTTTCACTATGTGTGTGTGTGTTTGTGTTGTACTACAATGAGAGCTGTCCATTTTTTCTTTGTTAGACTAAAGAGATCAACCAATCACTTGACAGATGACTATCGTATGCTGATCCATGACAATATTTGTGGAAAACAAATGTCTTGTTGTGAATACGTGAGTGCAGGTTGTGTATGTGATACCATGTACTGGACTGATGCCCTGTCCAGGGGTATTCCTGCCTTGTGCCTAACACTTAGGCTCCAGTCCAGGTAAGTTCCGGACCCTCTGTGACCCTGACCGGTGAATGAAAAGTGAATGAATGAATGAATGAATGAATGAATGAATGAATGAATGAATGAATAATTATTCCAGGGAACCACAGGATATCTTTAAAACTCTTCCTTGATACAGAGCAGAAAAAAATGTAATTATGTATTGTAATATTCTTTTGAAAAGATGCCCTCAGATCATTGGGAAACTACAGACCTCAGCGGGCCTACAGACATCCCTTCAGCAATGCATCGCTCTTTCAATTTACCATAATTGACAGACAGCAGCAAAATGAAATAAAGTGCCACATTCATTGACCTCCGATGACTAGAGATGTCCCTGGAGAGCAGGTGGAATTGTGCATTCCCGTTCACCCTGGAGCAGTTAAACCCCCCTGACCAACCACATCACTGTATTAATCATTAGATTTGTAAAGTGAAAAACAACAACAATCCTTTACTGCAGAGAGAACAAACCTAAGCACGGAGGTCAAACTGTTTCTGCTCTGTTAGTATAGGACAGAATTGCTCTGATTGATGAAGTCCCCTCCAGTGGACGTGTAAATGAGTCACACTTCTGCTTTTTCTGGTGAAAATCATGGGGGGTGAGATTAGATTATGTGAAATTTACTTTACAGTGTCATCTGCAGGTTGTGTACTACAAAGCTACAAACATGCCATCCTCTGAAAGGCCAGTGATGGAAGCACGGTGAGCATAGTGAGGATAATATCAATGTGTGTGTGTGTGTGTGTGTGTGTGTGTGGAAGGTGACATAGGTGTGAGACGTGAGGAGCAGGTGCAGAGGAGTGTGATGTCTTGTGCTGGTGGAGTCTGCAATGTCAGCAGAAGCACTAAAGCAGCAGACAGAAAACACAAACATATAGTATTAGTATATTTGAGAGGACGTCCAGTGACTTGTGCATTACTGTAGCTCAGCGTTTCTCAACACTGTTCCTGGAGGCACCTCTGCACTGCACATTCTTGTGAATTCCCTGCTTTAACACACCTCTGCAACTCTAAAGGGCTTCTTAATGACCGGTTAGTTGAATCAGGTGTGGTGGGAGCAAGAAAAGCACTAAAATATGCAGGGTAGGATGCCCTTAGGATCAGGGGTGAGATACACTGCTGTAGCTGGTTGAATTGTGGACTTGGTAGGGTCAGACCTCTGGTGGAGGTGGGAGGGGGAGGGTAGAGCACTGAAAAAAAACTAGTCAAATGTCCTCACAACGCAGATGTGTTTTCATGTCCTTGTGAGGACCTCTGGTCTTACAGTGCGCTAAAGACAAGTACACATACACAATTAGCTTTAGTTAAATCATGTGACAGAAAACAGTAGACGAGGATTCTGGGAAATGAAGTCTTTTTTTGTCAACGCATATAACAAAGTCAAGGTCAAGTCAAGTCAAGGCTGTTTATTGTCATTACATCTGAGTACAGGTACACAGTGCAATGACATTACGTTCCTCCGGAAACAAAATGACACAAGATAAAAATGAGCTCACATTACACTTTCAGGTTTGTTCTGTGCCATATTCTATGGTAACAAAATCCCTTTGGTCACATTCAGAGCTATTGATTGGGCATTATTGATTAACTGATTTGCCCCTCAGCTCCTTATGTGCCCTAAGCTTTCAAGTCAGTGTCTTGTGATAAGAAACAGCTGGGACCTGAGCACAAAGCAATCAATACACCAGCCAACCTCATCCATCTTCTGGCCCATACAAAATTTTCATTATTTACTATCTATTTAATTGAAAAGTTTTTATTTACACACTTTGATCAAACAGTAAAATTAGTATTAAATCCCAAAACTGTTAACTGATCCATCTAGTTTACCCAGGGGCCTAATGAATGAGACACCAGCTGGGGGATGTGGGTTTGAGTCTCTCATGGGTTGTTGTTTGGATTTTCAACAACATTTTACATGTTCTGAGATTATGGTGGTAGAAGCAAGACATCACACTTACAGCTATGCTGGAAAATTTGTGAGCCCTTTAGAATTTTCTATATTTCTGCATATTTCTGATTTTCACACACGTCCCAAAAATAGACCACCAAATCAAACAAATGAGACAAAAATATTTAAATATAGGTGCTTCAGGTGCTTCCAACCAATGGGAGACAGTCAGGTGTGAGTGGGCATTTTGTGGACTCCGCCAAATCACAGACTTTGTACAAATTATGGAATTTCAAGAATGGTGTATCTTCCAATGTCACTGAAATGAGATATGGAATCCCATAAGGCCATTACTGTTACTAAATACTACCCCTCGGCACAGTAAGAAAACATGGCTGTTATGCCAACCTCCAGTGCGCTGTGACTGGCAGACGATACACAACCCTATACATCAGCCAAACCTGATGATAATCCTAGATTAAAGAAAATGGAGGACTGTATAAAAGATTAAAAAACCTTGGACGTTGTGTAACTTACTCCTTCTAAATTGTGACAAAAAGGAGGTTCTCCTTTGGGGTCCTAAAGCTGCAATAAACAAATGATGAGACTTAATGTTAAATCTGGCTGATTTCTCAGTTGTATCTGGTTCAGCAGTAAAAAATCTTGTCATCATGATTGATTCAGATTTAGCATTAGAGCAACACACAGCCAACATTACTAGGGCAGCTGTTCTTTATCTTCATAATATTTCCAAGTTAAGAAATGTCCCATCCTTGCCCAATGCTGAAAAGTGCATGCTTTTATCACCTCATGGTTAGATTATTGCAATGCCCTGTTGTCAGGTTGTTCAAGCAGGAACCAAAACAGACTTCAGTCAGATCACAATGCTGCAGTCAGCGTCCTGACTAAAACCAGAAAATCTGACCATATTAGTCCAATCTTATCAGCACTGCACTGGCTGCTGGTCAAATTCCGCATTGATTATAAATGATTTTATTTGCATATAAAGACCTACACAGGCTTCTACCTGAGTCCATGCAAGATCTAATCTCCCCTTTTGAACCATCACTTGGTAATGTTTTCATTCTCTGTTCTCCATAAATCTAAACACCAAACTAATTACATCTCTCTACCTTTTCTCAGTCAATAATGACCCATTGGCCCGGACTGATGCAATGCTACCCTTGAGACTGAGCTCCCCGGCCACCAGCTACTGGACCTGGACTAGTTTCCCACCCTTCCCTGGTCTAGTTGCCCACCTGTTGTCACCAAAGATTTTTCCCTTGCCACTGTCGCTTTTGGCTTGATCACAGAGGGGTTTATGTCTTTGTCCTTTGTTTCATGTTGTTCACCTTGAAACGTTTGATTCCTGTAAAGCTGCTCTGTGACATCAGTATATATACAAATTAAATTTGATTGATTGAAGACCATTATTGCCCTCCCCAGGAGCGCTTGACCAACAAAGGTCTCCTGAAGAGCAAGGCGTGTAATAGTCTGCAAGTTCACAAGCAAACCTAAGAGAACGTCTAAACAATTAAATGCCTTTCTGACTCTGGCTAATGTTAATGCCACCATCAGGATGACACTGAACAACAATGGTGTGCACGGCAGGGTTGCAAAGAGAAAGCTGCTGGAAAGGGTATTGGAACATTTTGTGGATGTACGAGACCAAAAATAGATATGGTGGTTTAAATTAGAAGTGTTACGTTTGGAGAAAGGGAAATGTTCCAGCATAAAAAACCTTATCCCCTCTGTGAAACACTGTGGTGGTAGTATCAGGGTTTGGGCCATTTTGCTGCATCTGTGGACTGAATCTCAAGAGATATGCAGAAAGACAATGACCTTGAGTGCACACACACACACACACACACACACACACACACACACACACACACACACACACACAGAGGTTATGTTTTGGAATGGCCAAATCAAAGTCCTGACCTTAATCCAATATAAAGTTGAGGAAGGACCTGAAGTATCAGACCTGTTATCAAGTATCAGTGAATAATGTATGTTTGTTCTTTCTTCAGAAAAGTAGAATATTTGTTTCACAGTTTGATCATGATATTATATATGTTAGGCAAAGGGTTCTTTGAGATACTTTTGGTTCCATAAAGAACCTTTTTTTAAATGTTTCCGTACATTTTATAAAACACAGTAGACCAACATCACTAGTGACACAACTCAGTGGCAAAACACAACTTTCAATCTGAGTGAGACTCTGAGAGCCCTGACTTCTTTCACCATCCCTGTAAAATAGTCTGCCTCAGTTTCTCTACAACCGACCATTTCACGTCAAATCCCACCCTCAATGATCCTCCATACCTCAGCATTTCAATTACACTGAAATGACGAAAAATATATACTTCCCCTTTAATCAATTGACAATTAAATTCAATCTTCAGGATCAGACACAGACAATCCATTCCATTCGCAGAACACCATGCTCAAGTTTCGCAGAATTCCTGAGACCGCTCTTTATTCTCTCGTCTTTGGAAATGAAATCAGAACAGACGTGATTTTCTTTCCTTGTAGCAATAAACCTCATCCTCTTCCTCTCCACCCCAACCCCCCCTCTCTGGTCTGAATAATTCACTCTCTCCCTCTCCTCTCTCCTGGTGTGCCATCCTTTCCGTCACTGCCACACTCTCAGCTCTCCACCGTTCAGCACCGCCCTCCATGTCTTTAAGCACCACATTAATTATTTATCTGCTGTTTCCTGGGCTTCAGAGAAAGGTTTCCCTTCAGCTTCACTTACAGACCCTTGCAATGTGCAATACAGGCACAGTATCACATCCAGGCTGATGGAATGGGTTACATGGTCGAGATGTGGCAGCTCAGTGGAACAAGGCCTAGAGGAATTCATGTGCTGTTTTCAGCAAAACCTGGCCTCAGAAATCTCAGTAACATAATTCTGGCTCACTGTGAGCTTTGTTGGTGATTTCTCACACCCACGACATTCTTTAATAAGTTAATTCAGATGTGTATTCATAACAGCAGCCCAATAATTACTCATATTACAGTTCCGGCAGATACATTCTTACGTGTCTAAATGCGGCCTCAGCTTTCTGCTCTTGGCGGACAGAACTGGACCCTGATGTGGTCTTCAGCTAGCCAGCCATAAACACCCACAGTCAGTTTGTTTCATGTTGCTAGTCATCTGCAGATGGTGGTGGAGCTGAAAGTTTTAACAATTCAAATGCATACAAGTATTATCATTATTTATGTCATTTATTATGAACAGTTTGCTTTATAAGTTGGTAATTGCGCTAATGTTCTATTTGTATGAGTAATATGACTTTTGAGTCAGGCACATTTTCTGCATTATCTTTTTTAGTACTGAAACTCCAGCTAAGGACATCATGCCGATGATGCAAGAGGATTTGGGAGAGATAAAGAGAGCACGGCAATCTCCTTACAGCCGACCCGTGTGTATGTGAAGTTCCCACTGACCTCCTGTAATCCCCTGTGCTTTAAACCTACACACATACATATAAATTCTCATATGCACTCTGTCTGGCCACACACTTTGGTACAGATTGACATCCACCACACATCTATACCATCATTCACAATATATATATATATATTGTATATATAACTACAGTATGCAATGCAGAATGTGCAATAAATGTAATAGAACATGCAATTGCAACAATATGCAATGCAATATATGTAAGAAATTCAATATAAACTGTAGTACGCTACAACAAATGCTATATGCGATGGATGCAAACTGCAGTGCAATACATGCAATAAATACGATATGAGATGTAGTTTGCAGTATACAATATGGTATGTATGGCAATCGCATACATTAGTATGTAGTGCAACACATGTGATGGATGCAAACTGCAGTGTAATATATGCAATAAATGTGATATGCAGTATGTAATTGAAATATGTTTGTTAGGGTATGTATTCAGGACAATATGCAATATAAGTGCTGCAGTATGTAATGCTATGTATGCCATATTGGTGCCGTGCAATCTATGCAGTAAATGCAATATGTGATGCAGTACAATATAAGGTATGGTATATAAAAAATCAGTATGTAAAGGTGTAATATTGACATTAAAAGGTTTTCTTTTAAAAATCTGAATCAAATTTTTAGAGAAAGAGAAAATGAGCTTAGTCAATGCCACTTAACTAAGCTCCCATAACTTGCAATGCAGCCAACACTAGGTGGGTAAGGACAAGCTCCTGTCACCATGCTGAGACACTACGTATGTATGTGTAGATCAATAAATATTGCCCATATCAGTCTAAATTGTTAATCGTGTATTTTTGCTAACCTTTACCTTCCTTCCCAATGGCACTGCAATCCCACACGTCCTTCTGGGGGAAACTATAATGACTATAAAATGCAATGCAATGAAATAAGAACAGTTAGTCAGGGTTTTCTGTAAATACACATTCATTTTATTACCAATTAAACAGACTCTATATAATTAGACTTTAGACACCAACTTCATTTAAAACATTCAATTTCTTTTTTTACAATCCTGTTTTTTTCCTTCAAAGAAAAAACATCTGATTTTGATAATAACAGCTATACAAAGACAGGGTAATAGGTACAATAATCGACTTAAAAAGTGTTCTAACTTGTGTCAATGCAAATTTGGTGACAACAAAATTACAGACCAAGCGAGCCCCTCGTCACAAACTGCGAGCAGTGCGTTTGTGTTTGTGTGTTTGTGTTTAGGGCTGGCTTACATAATAGAGATAGCACGAGATACAACAGCATTTGATATCATGCACTAAAGTGCTAGGGTTCAAAAGGCATGCATTATGATATTTGCACAATTGCCTTCCAAAATATGCATAAGGACAATCAGTCGCCAGTTACCTTCCTATTGGGTTTGCATTAAACATTCAGCTTTCCAGTATGAGTAAATAAATACACCAGTGGGGTTGACATCATGTTTTCATGTATCCCTGACTCGATTATCTTTACTCCTTTCTTTACACCTTTTATTCATGTAGAAAATAAATAGAACAGTTTTTTTCTCCCTCAAATATATTCAAGCTTTAAAAGGTAGAACAAACAAACAAACAAACAAAAAACAGTACATTTGAAATAAGAAAATAGTTTTATCAAGTATGTACATGAGACAAAGTAATGAGTGATGTGTGCAAAATAAAAAGACTAAAGAAAAGCAACATGTAAACATTAAAGCAGTTTAGACAAATCTTATTACTACTGATCCCCCTCTTCAGGAACGTCTTTATCAAAAAACAGAGTCTGTAATATGACTGACACATAGAAATTCGTATGTATTGCATACATATACATTAGACGTACACAGACACGGATATGGGACCGTTGAGAAATCAAGTGGGGTTTTAGGCACCTCTGATGGAATTAGTTTGTGTTCTTTTGCTTCAGGTACATTCCAGGTCCTTGAATTCTCACAGAAAGTTCTAGCACGACATCCTCCTCCTCCTCCTCTGATTGGCTGGTGCTGGTGGAACTCCGCCCTTCTGTTCCAGGTCCGGGGTTCCGGAAGGCTTCTAGAGGGGCTGGAAGGTTCCAACACTTCAACACTGGTGGTGTTTGAGTGGTCAGGCTGGAATGGGACTGGGGTTGGGATGTGAGAAACGGGGAGGAGAAGAAAAGAGGGATAAATAGAAAGAGAGAAAAGAAGGTAAAGAGGAATGCACTCTCAAAAATGATACGTTTCTCGTTGGGTTCCGGGTGTTCATGGGTTTTGAACGGGCTAGCCATGAGCAGTGTACAACTTAGATGGGTCCATGTTTCACCCTTCCTGATCCCATTAGGGACCAACCTGGTACCTGTGGTTCCCAGTAGGTATATCCATACAGGCCCCACAAGGGCATGAATCTGGAATTCTTAAAGGCATACTTCTGGGATGTTCAACACAATCTCTTTTGGATACTGTCAAATACCAAAATAAATAAATAAATAAATAACAATAAGTGATATGACTTTTTTTGGATGGTTCAGAATTTGGGGCCAATTAAAGCTCACTTCTCCATGATATGCACTCAAAGGACCTACTAAAGCCCCAACATTTTGATTCTGCAGACGCTCAGAATCCTAGCAGTATTCCTTTAACTGGAAACCAATAACAAGATATGTGTAATTTCTAGCGCATCAGTTTTGAGAATACAGGAAGAACAGAGAGTGGAGGAACAGAGGGAGTGGGCTTGGCTGGTGCAGGACATCCTCAGGCGGGGGGCTGAGGTAGTTCCTGACTGGGCTCCTCCATCTCTGGGATAGTCTGAGCGGGTCTGACGGGTGAGGGGAATCGGAACCTCACTGTGCGTTCTTTGTGGTTGGGAGAAGAAGATGGGGAGCGAGCCCAGCGGGATGGGGGCCGCCGGTTGGCAGGACGTGCCGGACGCAGGAAGCAGGAGTCCAGGGGAGGGGCCACTGGAGACCGTGGGAGGTCCTTCATCAGGGAGAGACATATACACTCACAGTTAGAGACGCAAACCTGTGCACACACAAGTTTAGTTACAGATAAGAAAAGACACCTCAAGACTTTTCAATGTCATATGGAAATGTCATATATAACATTTACACCAATCAGCCAAAACAGTATGTCCTTATGACCTTTACTATCCTTGTTTCTACATTAAATGTGCATTTTATGTAGAGAAAAGCTCCTCTTACCAAACAGGAGAACCTCTAGTTCTATAATTACAGACTGTAGTTCATCTGAATGTCTGCATACTTTGTTATCCTCCTTTCAACCTGATGATCAATGATCAGGACCACACAGGACCACCAAAAAGTTGTTGGAGTGACTGTCCCTACTCTCCATTGATGGCTTTATTCTAGATTCTGGAATACTGCTGTAAGGATTTGCTTATATTCAGTGACAAGAGAGTTAGTGAAGTCAAGATGTTGGGTGAAGTACTGGATGGAGCTCCATCATTCCAGAGTACACAATTCCACTGCTCCACAGCATAATGCTGTGACGATGGAATGACTGATGATGTCATTACTTTGTTATATTACAACAACTCTCTCTCTCATTCCTGGTCTCTGTCTCTGTGTCCCACTCTTAACTCTCTCTCTCTTGTTTATAATTAGTGCTTTCCTACCGGCTCTTGGTTTCATCTGAATGATGGTGAAATCTAATACATGTTGTATAATCTACTTCTGCTAAAAATACACACTGGTTACGCAGAAACACACTTCCTTTGACCCACTAAAATGTGCCAGAGACAAGACCAATCCTACTGCACACTTCCCACCAGTTAACCTGCCTCCTCCATAGAGTGGATCAGCTGATGCTGCATTACTGACTGGTGTACATGAGCTGACTCTTTTCAATGAGACAAACACTATATATTTTATTTCATCTGCACTCTTCGGTAATTCCATAAAAAGCCTTAAAAGTGTTAAAAGAAATGTTTAACTACACAGGTATTATGTGTTGGTGGTGATCCACTTGTACTAGTGCAACACTAACACACCACCACAATGTCAGTGTCACTGCAGTGCTGAGAATGACCCACCACCCACATAATACCTGTGGTTGAGGTCCTGTGGGGTCCTGACCACTGAAGAAGGGTCCTTTGAAATCCTTAGTAGATGTGACACCATGTCAACTGGACAATCAGTTACATTAACTGTACAGATCAAAATCCAGGACTGAGTAAGAGTGTATGATTTGTATGAAAGTTTCCACATCTGTTCAAAAAGTTGATGCAATTCAGCATGAGTAGGTTTTCAATGCAATTTGTAGTTTTGATTTTAGGGTTCTTAGAACCAGTGTGTGATATCTGATACTCTTAATGAGACCAACACTGAGATCTGAGCTGTAAGGCAGCTTTGAAGTTCAAAGAAATGCAGCTTAAACTGACAAAATAGGGAATTTAAGAAATGATTCCATCTGATGACATCAGAAGTAATGAGGTGCTTTCTTTACTGAACCAACCGATCACTGATGGATCACTTTGGAGAAGAGCATCAGCCAAATGCCTCAAACGAAAGTGCAGATACAGATGCAGCACAGCAACCGCCAAGCAGCGACAAGTCACGAATGAATGTTCTGAACTCATTAAACCTCATTCAGAGAGGCTGGCATTAACATTACAGTCTCCCATTTAATGAAGTACCGCTTAACCAGTTAAGGTGTGCATTAGACAGTGAGACACAGAGCAAGCAGCTGGAGATAGAAGTTAGAAGACCACACTCTCGCTTTCAGCGCAGCCCCCTGCTGTCAGCATGCAGCAATGGTGCATGAGCTTCATCCTGACAGCCCGCTAAAACGGGACGGACAGTTGAAGGAGAGCAAAAGACGACAGAAGAATAGAGCAGAAAGTGTTAGTGCACAGTCATTCTTCACTGGGACAGAGCAGGTCGCTTACACAGCTGTGATTAGTTTGTTATTTAACACGGCCCCCACTGAAAGAACTGTAAAAGAGTTAAAGAAGGGACAGAAATTTTAATAAAAAATTAAACAACAACAGATGCAGAACAGGATCTATCACAAACACCGTGATATTAATCACCTATGAAAACATCCAAAAGACTAGCAGCGCTTTTTCTGACGCAGTTTCAGAAGGAGTTGGTTCTGTCTTCTGGTAAACAGCCATCAAAGACAATAGGCTCTCTGTTTCTCCTCATACTTGTTATCCTCCTTTCACCCTGTTCTTCAGTGCTCAGGACCCCACAGGACCACCACAGAGCAGGTATTATGTGGCTGGTGGGTCATTCTCAGCACTGCAGTGACACTGACATGGTGGTTTGTAAGTGTGTGTTGCGCTGGTATGAGTGGATCAGTCACAGCAGTGCTGCTGGACGAAGAACAGTCCACCAACCAGAAATATCCAGCCAAGAGAGTCCTGTGAGCACTGACGAAGAACTAGAGGATGACCAACACAAACTGTGCAGAAACAGATGAGCTTCTGTCTCTGACTTTACATCTACAAGATGGAGCAACTAAGTAGGAGTGTCTAATCGAGTGGACAGTGAGTGGACACAGTGTTTAAACACTCCAGCAGCACTGCTGTGTCTGATCCACTCGTACCAGCACAAAACACACCAACACACCATCACCACAACAGTGTCACTGCAGTGCTGAGAATGACCCACCAGCCACATAATACCTACTCTGTGGTGGTCCTGACCATTGAAGATCAGGGTGAAATGAGGAGAATAAAGTACGCAGAGAAAAAGATGGACTACAGTCTGTCATTATAGAACAAAAATGTTCTCCTGTATGGTAAGAGGTGCTGAAAATAATGAACCATGTGGCTGATAGCTGTATACATTTAAATATAAACTATGTAATAACAGACAATAACAGAAATGTTCTTATTGTCTCACATGTCCAAACGTTTGCCTGGTATTAACAAAATTACAATGTAAATGATGTATATACACTTAGCGCTGCTAGCTGTTTGGATAAAGATTTTCACCTCTTGATGGAATTAAGTGGTCAGACAATGATTCATGCTCGCACCTCCACCAGGACATTAAAGAAAGTGAAACACAAGATACACACGCACCACATTTCCCACAACACTCCACAATGAGAGACCATTCCCTGTGAGAATGATGTGTGGCATGCAGTGGTCGAGTGGTGCGGCAGTGAGGGGTCCGTACAGAAACGCAGCGTGACGTGACACGAGTGAGGTCACTGTGACGTTAAGAAGGTCAGAGAAGAGGAACTTACAGCACGACGTGTGCGTGCACGAGCTCCATTATAGTCCCCAGGGAGCAGTGAGTAAGACAGTATGGTTCTGGAGGCAACCCGAAGAGGGAGACAGGGGAAAACACTCATCAGCACAAAACACAATCGCATCAGATACAGGAGATGACTGGCAAAAACGGGCCTGTGAGATTAGACTCCGTCACTGCAGCCTACAGGAGGTCCACTCCTCTCTCTGTGGGACCTGTAAAAGGGGTGGGGGGGTTTGGCATGACCATCCTCACTGTCCATTCAGAGGAAACACACACAAGTGTACTGCACACCAGACAATATACACTATACACTCTAAGGGTCACCTCGACAGTTACTGAGCCAAGTCCTGGACTCCATTCGAAATTCTGTGCAGTCCAGGACCAGCCTTAATCCCAGCCAGGAAAACAGACTCTATATGGTCAGTATATGTCCTGCTGTGGCTATTGAATATTGGGGTCCAGTTGAATATTGGGTCCAAAAGATACAACAATTTTGGGATAAGTTGTGATAACCAATAACATTGATCAATATGGATTGTCAGTCCTCAACTGTCATTTTTTAAAACTCAAAAAAACAACATAAGCTCATTAAGGCTTAAATAATATTATAACATAATTAAAACTTAGCGATTTTATTGGTTTATTGGTATTTTTTTTCAGATTTAGTTGTTATATTTTTGTGTTATGCTCATGCATTAGCCTTGGATGCAATTTTATATTCTTATTATTTTAACTGCATTGAGATTCCAGATCATATATATCTCCATATATTCACCACTGAATCAATGTCAAGGTCATGGCTGAATCAACGTTGAACGGACTTCAGATTTTTATAATTCTTTAATTTTATTTTAATTCAATGTTGATTTATAAGTGTTTTGCTAACATTTTCAAAATCATTTAACATCAAACATTATTTATATTTCCTCCATTGGTTAGGTCTTCGGGAGCTGTACTGAAGACTGACCAATTAATCATGAACATATAGTGACATGCCAAAAGTCATGAGATATCAGTATGTAACTGATTATAAAGAGCCGTTACCTAATGGGAAAACTTGGCAATTCCCACAACTGTATAAGTTGTGATGTAGCAAGGAGTTCAAGCAAGGCATGACAGAGGGTCCCACATGGATGTGACAGGCATTTAACATTCCTCGATCCACAGCATAATTTGTTTACTGGGAATACATTATAGAAGGCATTACCACCCAAAGTGGACAGTGCAGTGGTGTTGTCTGGCTAGAGTTCCTCACATGAATAGTCAAGTGACCCAGAAATCATATCCACATTCAATGCAGGAGCTCCACACACATATCCTACAGTTCAATGCAGTGTGTTTTACCTTCAAAGGAGGCAGTGCTACACAGGACTAGTAATACCCATGACTTCTGGCATGTACGTGTAATTACATTATAACACAGTAAGTTGTACTGAATTGTAATAGGCTTCTAAATAAAAAAATGTCACTCTGGGCCTCCTGGAAGGCCCACTGAATGACCTACAAGCTTTATATCTCTGTGTTTAATTTAAAATGTTTAATTTAAAATCATATATTCATGGCCTGAACCTAAGACCTGGCTCTAATAACAATTCATCATCTATAAAATAAAGAATTTCATCTGACATCACAGATTTACTCTAAATCCGACCTTGTACTTATTTCTTTATAGACGTTTATCTATTGTATCTACACTGAATTGACAACCAGTTACTTAACTGTGGGCTCTTTAAGGATTAGTAGACTCCCAACACCCAACGTAACGCCCATACCATTACCTATTGTTGATGCCTTACTCTTACAGACATTCTATTATCTCTTAAGCCATTTCTCCACTGGTTTCCATCTGCCATTCTGACCTAAATTGTAACAACGATTATGTGGAACGACTGGGAAAACCATTATGGATGGATTATCGGATCATGATACTACATAATAAATGTTATAATGCAATCAAACAGTCTATATGTGTCATCAAACATCTCTCACGTTGGCTTAGTGTGTTAGTCTTCCAAATGGACCATACTAAACAACTGACACCAACAGTGGCTAAACAGTCATTAGAACATCAGAGCAGCTGTGTTTACTGTAGGCAGATGAGCACAAATGCACAGCAATAAAAACAATAAGCAGCAGATATTACTAATTGTTAAGCTGCAGCACAGCACTGCTGTCCCATGCTTTTCAGTCAGAGGTGCAAAAAGGCATGCGGCTTAGACCCATCAGTATACATAGTCTACACCATCTGCATGATGGGATACTTGCTACAGGCCAGTGCCATTCCACTAATGGTTTTGCAAGGATTCCTCACTTACAGACAATTAACCCCTTAAACCGACCCTATGTGGATCCACACTTCGGTTTCTCATTGGTGTAATTACATAACTTCATAGCAGATGCTGAACAATTTAAGGTAAATAAGCAAGGAATGAGTTTAAGGGGTTAAAGTCACAGTAAACAGACATTAAGAAGTGAGTCTGAAGGAATAAGCAACTAATTACGTTGTTTTGTTTACCTCAATGCATCCAGGTTTGTCCACATCTCCTGTCCTGCTCTGGGATGTCCCACCTGAACTGGGTGGCCTCTTCTCATCCCTGAAGCCCTGCTCTAACAGTTTCTTATTCAGTATCCGTGCTGCGTTCTCTGTTAATGTGTAGCCAGGTGGTGCTGATAGATCTTGTCTGATGCTAACAGTCTCTGAGGTCTTCTCATCCTGCGATTCAACTATCAGCTGCACAGGGCTGGGCGAGCGGCCCCGGGACACCCTTGCCAACTCCTGTGCTGCCCCATAAGTACCTGTTTGCACGTTTTCAACAGGACGTGAACGGCTAGGTGACCTGTTGAACTTTTGCTGTGGGTCATAGGTGACAGGCGTGTGGTCAATGATGTTGAAGAGGCTAGAGAGGCCATCGTTTATGGTGGTGTGAACTGGGCTGTCCCTTGTGGTGGTGGAGCGAGCCCAGGCTGATTCGCTGTTGCCCTTTGTGGGCTGGGAGGCAACTGTAGGTGTCGGAGCTCGGGATGGACCACTGGACACCTCAGGTTTTGATGTGGGGGAAGTGGTGGAGGGCTTTCGCTGGAGCTTGGGCGAGCCATATTTGGGGGAGCAGCAGGGTCGCTCAAACTTGGCCTGTGCTGCGGGTGAGTATTGCACCTTCCTGAGGCTGCGAGAGGGTGAGGACACTGGCGTGGATCCACCACCCTTGGGAGTGAGGCAGCGGTGCGGGCTGCTTGTGAGGGTGCGAAGGACATCTGTCTGCAAACCCACACTGATGGTCTGGGTCGTCTGTGTTCCACGTGTAGTAAAGCCATTGGTCTGGCATGATGCATCTCGTAGCAGAGCTGTGGCTGATCCAGAGCGAATAGCATTGCGGACAGAGAAGGCCACTTCCTTCATATCGTCACTGAGGTTGCGTGACAACTCCAGCTCCAACGAGGATGCGTAACCCACACCTGCCTCCAGATGATGTCCCCTCAGTTCACAAGGCCACCTACTTCCAAAAACATCCTCCCCCTCCCCTGCCTTGTTTTTGCCAACTTTGGAGAACATGAACTCCTGATCTGATGATCCGGGGGCTGTCCTTTCACCTCTAGTAGGGCTGTGCAGGACACGGACCCCAAAATGATCGGATCCAGAGGCTCCCCTTAGAGGCAGTCTCTGGCAGTGCTCTGGGCTGCTCATGGTATTGGTGGTCAAGGTGGCGCTGGTTGTTAAGAACCAGGAAGCTGGCTGGAAGGCTTCTGAAGGAGGGTCAGGCGGTCTACGGGAGTCTGCCCGTTCAGCCCAGGCCTCCATCACTGGCGGAGGCAGTGCAGGGCCTGGGATGGGGCAGGATGCGAGAGAGGCAGCAGGGAGATCCCAGCCTTTGTTGTTGAACTCCTCAATGTATTTCAGATCATCCGGGGAGAGGGGTGGAGTGGCCTCATCCCGTCCGCGTTCACCCGGCTTGCTCTTGTCTGGCAGGAAGGGAGAACTGTCCATCAAACGCTGGAAGTCACTCATGGAGCAGACAGACTTTGCCCTGTGGACATAGTTAGACAACAATGGCATAAAGTTAGAGTGACTCATTGTCTTACATGTAGTGCTTCCTGAGTGAAGAAAGCTTGTAAGCATCATTAATATGTATCTGATATAGCCAGCATTTGGCAAACCCTTTGGTAGGAAATTCTGGCTAGCATTTTTGGCAAATGTCATTTTTGATAGCATGGTGTGCAGCTTTATCTGACCTTTGATCTGCTGCAGACAAACAATATTCTAAAGTAAGGGTGCTCAATACAACTCAAAAACACGATATGCATAAACTGATGCACGTACCAATGCGTCTTGGGTCTATGTTTAGACTCTTGACCCAAATCTGATTTTTGACAGAGTGTATTCAGGTTGATTCTTGATATCTGTAGGTGGTCTGAAATCCAATTAGAATCAGCGTTGTAAAGATGTGTCTTAGTCTGGATGCTTGGGACACTAAAATCATATTCCAAGGTGTCTTTTATGTCGCTTGCAAAGTGACAAACAACAATCATGTCAAATCCACATCATTATGGGAATTCAAGAAGAGCATGGCACCGGCATGGTGCTATAGTTACCACAGATATAGTCACTGTTACCACAGCAACCCAAGCAGAAAGGTTTGAGATGTCAGGACAAGTCAGGATGATCTGGCACTTACAAATACCCAGAAAGCATTTCATTACTCATTCACCATTAAATCAATAAGATGGATGAATAAACAAATCAATACTGAATCAATGTGTGATTTTGAAAAGTTAATCAATGATAACATTTCAATGACATTTCAAACATTAAAGATATTATTTAAACATATTATACATTTAAACACTAAACCACTGATTGCAGGACCTCATTAACATAAACTTGGGCTATCAAACTGTCTGTAATGTAAACCAAAGGTGGCGTCAAAGGAAATTTACTCACACAACAAACTGATGATCTTGGTGTGATGATCTTCACACGGATTTGTAACAATGAGTGTATAATGTATACATAAATAAGTATTTTATAAATATATGATTTTATAGGCATCAAATCAGTTCACCACACAAATGATTGTTCATGCAAAATATAGGTTGTTATATAAGACATGATTTTATATTTGAGGCTTAAGTGCTGAAGCAATAACTGACATTATTTGAACATTTCAGTGTTGAAAGTCAGTCAGGTGCCAGACAGATAACATAACAGTTATGTCAACCAATCTGATTTGAGAAAAAAATCCAATGATAGCAGTCTGAACACATCCCTGAAGAAACATGTAATCAGCAGAGGAGGCGAAACATCACAAGCAGTCTGGTGGAATGAATGGGGCAGCTTTGGGGATTATGATCCTAAAGGACTGATACCAGTCTAAAATTGGAAGATTTTAAGGGAATGTGAGGGAAGGATACATTGTATGTTATTAGGAACTTCATTTAATTTGTCTCTGGCTTAATCACCCAGCAGCATCAGTATCCAATATGGAAGAACATGGGACACACACTTCCTCCAGTGCACAGGAATTCAGCCACTGCATCTCGGAAGTGCTGAGCACACAGAACTGCAGAGAATGCTTAGTGCTTGACTGCGCAATATGATGCAGACGCCTGGCTGTCGGGCAGCTGCATACCGTTGGCAAAGAAGAGGGAGAAAGGTCCTTTTCACAGCAACAATCAGGTTATGAGCATCACACGGCCCGGCAGGCATCTGAATTTATTCTTAAAGTCTCAGGAAGATTATTTACGCCTTTATACACTCATCATCAAAAAATAGCTGCACAAACAGTTTCCTCCAGAAGGAGGTGTGGGATTGCACTGCTATTGGGAAGGAAGATAAAGCTTAGCAGGAACAATAAATGATTAAAGGTTTAGATTGATGTGATCAATATTTATTGATCTACACATGCAGAAGTAGTTTCTTTTAGTGCGGTGTCAGGTTTAACGCAACATGTGAGACATCTCAGCATGGAATTGTATTGTTTCCTAATGATGTTCCTGTTCAGTTCCTGCAGATTTTGCAGTAGGGGTGGAGTGTTGATAGTGCATCCAACAGCATCCCCCTCGTTTTCAATCAGGAGGTGTGGATAGGTCTGGAGATGTGGCTGGGTATGGCATAGTATCGGCATCTTCAACATGAGCTCTAGAGACGGCAGCAGTATACAAACAAGCATTGTCCTGTTGGAATAGTGGTCAGGAGTGTGTTCAGAAAAGGTAGGACCACTGGTTGAGGGACGTTATTAACAGACCGTTGGACTGTCAAAGTGCCTGTGACGTCACCAGAGGTGATCTGGCATGCCTTCTTGACATGTGACAACAAACCATTGATCATGGTGCTGACCACAGTGCCTCCACACACAGATTTGCTGGTTGTCTTCACCAAGTCAAATGTGGGACTCATCACTGAAGATGACCCACTGCCATTCTGTTTGACTCCATGACAGTCATGCATTGCAAAAATTTTATTCCTTCTGGATGCAACTATTTTTTTGAGTATACAAATTATCCACAAAAAATAACTATTTTATAAATAATGCAGCCAAATATTTGACTAAAATTAAACAGCATTTATTACGTTCATTGTTTTATTACTTTTTAATTATTATTTTATTACTTTTATCAGTTCACCACACAAATGATTGTTTATGTGAACTGTAGGCTGTTATATAGGACATGATTACATATCTGAGCAGCTGGCTGAGATTATCTGGGCCACATCCTTTCTGAAAGCTTTTCATACACAGTCTCCAGAGAGGCTGGAGAAGTAGCACCAAAAGCGCTGAAACACAATCTACACTCTTACACCTGCCCTGCTCCGATACTAACCACTGTATGATGTTCATGTTGATTTGAGATCCAATATTGTCAAAATGCTTAAACCTTTTCAACCCTAGGTTTATTCTTGTTTTTCATCCTGTTATTAATATAACAACTATGTATAATTGGGAGCGGTTTAGCACACTTTATGAAGTCCAGCAAGGTTCTATTTTAGGGCTTTAAAACTGTTGTCAATTATGAGAGTAACACAGTCATATGGTTGAAGAAACTATGCACACAGTTTAAGGAGATTGCGAGGCTGTTAGCTAAAAGGTGTGACTGTAACAGTGTTGACTTTTAAGAATAAATCTTTAATCTTTAAATTTAACTTTCATGCAGATCCTAATCTATGTATTAGCTTTACCCTTAAGTCTTCAGATTTTTTTTCAGTTTACATATAATTTTGATTGAATTGTGGAATACATTTAAATTAATTATTTACTTTCATTTTTCACATCATGTATATTTTGATATTTCTATTTTTCAAATTCAGATTTCTGTTTTGCATTTGATTACAGTTTCATATATTTATTTTTCATTTTAAGACAGAACAAGAGCAGTATCACAGAAGTAAATGATGTCACACTGAGCAGATCATCAGCCACACGTTTCCCACTTCCACATAGCTCTATGAACCACTGCCCTGCATTTAAGAGTCTTCCTGCTGTAACACACCCAGTTCAGGTCAGAAAGGGCTCAACAGTTCAATAGTTGAGTCAGCTGTGTTGTAATTAAGGGAAATTGTAAAACCTGTGGGGCAGTGGTACTTCAGGACCAGGACTGAGAAACCACTGTTCTGACCCACTATACACAAGCATTTTACCTGAGGAGGCTGCCACTGCTTAGCTCTTCCTCCTGGTATAGTGCAGGATCTGCTCTCTCTGAAATTTCATTCAGTGCCTGTAACACAGATCACAGTTTTACACACACGCATGCATGCACATACACACATCCACAATTAAATAGTATCTGCAGCAAACTGACAAATAATCAGCTAACCATCTAATCCTCTGAAGACTGACTGTATTACAGACTGTAGTCCATCTGTTTCTCTGCATTTCTCTGTTAACCTCCTTTCACCCTGATCTTCAATGGTCAGGACCCCACAGGACCACCACAGAGCAGGTATTATGTGAGTGGCTGGTGGGTCATTCTCAGCACTAGAGTGACACTGACATGATGGGGGTGTGTTAGTGTGTGTTGCACTGGTATGAGTGGATCAGACACTGAAAACTGCGAACAGTCCACCAACCAGAAATATCTAGACAATGGTAAGCTGTGAGCACTGGTGAAGGACTAGACGATGATCAACACAAAAAAAACAAACAAAAAACAGATAAGCTTCTGTCTCTGACTTTGCATTTACAAGGTACAGCAACTCGGTAGGAATGTAGAATAGACAGTGATTAAACACTCCATCAGCCCTGTTGTGTCTCATACACTTGTACCAGTGCAACACACTAACAAACCATCACCATGTCAGTGTCACTGCACTGCTGAAAATCACCCACATAATACTCTGTGGTCATGTGGGGTCCTGATCATTGAAGATCCAGGAGAAAGGAGGATATTAAAGTATGCAGAGAAACAGATGGACTACAGTCTGTAATTACAGAACTCCAAAGTGCTCCTCTATGGTATACCTCATTCAGGCAGGGGAACCTCTTCTCACTCTCCAGTCTGGATGGAGGGGGAACCTCAGCCTCACTGAGTGGGTCCAGGGACAGAGCATCCAGGAAGAGGCTGTCTGGTGGTCGGTGACCTTCACTTGATCGTGCTTTTCCTGCCCCTCCCTCCTCTAAAGTGGCCTCTGAGTCTGAGTGGGAGCGGGATGACACACAAGGAGCTGCACAAGTTGACCGCGGAGACCTGGGAGCCTTACATGGGCTTTCCTGAGGGGAAAAGACATGTGGGACTCCCCCTTCTGAAAGTGGAACCCCCTCAGAGTGACGGAATGGCAGGTCCCGCTGCATCTATAGAAGACAAGTGAGGGACAAGGACACGAAAGGTGGGTGATTGAACAGTGGAGAAAAAGGATGGGAATAAAAGAAGAAGTACTGCAGAAGAAGAGTACTGGCACTGTTACATGGGCTTCAGAACATAACTTAGCAACTGACCTTCTCCATCTTGCGACGCAGGTCACGGACACTGCGGTCCCACTCCTGCCGCTCCCTCTCAAACCTCTCAAGGAGTTCACTCCTCTCCCTGCTCCAGCGCAGCTCCCCATGCTGCAGCTTCCAGCGCAGCTCGAGAGCCAAGCTGTGACTGTCAGCCAGGAGCCTCTGTTGCTCCTCTCGCTCACGCTCACGCTCCTGCTGAGACAAGTCTGCCCCGTCTGCTAACCCTGAAGCTCCTGCTCTCGAGTCCTCCAGCTACCAGGACACACACACACACACACACACACACACACACACACACACACACACACACACATACACACACATACACACACATACACACACATACACACACATACACACACACACTCTTTTATCCACAGGTTTTAGATGTCCTACAAGGCAAATATCCTTTAGTAAGTTTAAAGGCAATTAACTTAAATTACAATGGGAACCTGTAAGCATAAATGGAATATGAGAAAAATTCCAATTATGGGTTGGGATTAAAAACACTCATGACCATTTAACATTATCTTCCCATAGATTGGCTTACACAGTTTTAGTCAAAAGTTCTTTATTCAAACATGTTTCGATTAAACCAGAGTGTTCATTTTAAGTCTTACAATATGGTTTCTATTAAACTGGTCCCATATTTACTATTAGTGATACAACACCTACGATATACTATTCAGTATCTACTATGCATTATCCAATATCTTCTATAACTGATTAAGAACAAATATAAATGATTTGGTATCTACTGTAGGTGATACAATAAGTACTATAAGTGATTCAGTATCTACTATAACCTATTAAGAACTAATATAAATGATTCAGTATCTACTGTAAATGATTCAGTATACACTATGAGTGATTTGGTTGATCTAAGTGACAAGAGTGATCTATTCTAAGTACTTCTGTACCTAATATACATGATTCACTCTCTACTATAAGAGACTCAGTATCTACTATACATTATTCAGTATGTACAATAAGGGATTCAGTTTTTACACTAAATGCTTCAGTATAGTCTATAAGTATTTCCGTATATATTATAAGTGATTGAGTATCTACTTTAATTCTTTCAAAACACGTGTTGTTAAAGTACCGGCCCACATACAAGTCTTTAGAGCTTTTAACTAGTCGAGTCCCATGCCAAGTTGAACACTAATGCGACGTTTGACTCAGATGCATGCTCACTTTTAATAGACTATGACTTGCTTTGAGGGCCAAGTCACATAAATATAGCCAGCTATTCATGGATGTCCCCTTACAGCTGATGACCAAAAGCTTCCACAGACATCTTAACTTCAAAGTGAATAAAGACAAGAGCAGAATGACATGTAACCAGCTTCTGGGATGAGTAACTATTATGCAATTTGGATTGATTATTACAATGTTATAAAGTTGTCTGGCAGTGCTGGGCATGCTATTGTTTACTTTAAAATTTCCAAAATATTTCACACACCTTGTGCTCCATTGTCTCCTTTTGTAGATGTGCTGAAATACTACAGTAATGACCTATCTGAGTGGGGGCAATAAGTGTAGTACAGGACCATGACTGGGAAACACTGCTGTGTATCCAGCCCCCAGTTATGGTTGTGGCAGTACCTGTACTATGTGGCTCCTCATCTCAGCACGCTGGATCTCCCAGGATGCTCTGTCACTGGCCAATGTCTGCTGTAGCTGATAGCGTTTCTGGGCCTCTTCTCTCAGCTCCGCCCTCAGCTCCTCTAGCAGTGAGCGCAGTGCATGCAGCACGCGTCTGCTGTCCCCTACCTGAGAGAGAGAGAGAGAGAGAGAGAGAGAGAGAGAGAGAGAGAGAGAGAGAGATGGGGAGAGAGATGTAAAAAAGAACATGCGCATTAAGTTCAGGATGTTTTGCTCATTAAGTCACAGTTTTGAGTTCACAGAGAGGCCAGATTCATAAAACTGCAGTAAAGATACTTCACCATGTAAAAAGTCTAAGTGGTAAGCTGAGGTTTTCAGCTTGCTGCTTGGTATCTAACCATTGCAATAATTCTGTGCAGTAATAACTAGTGACAACCAATCAAAATCAAACTCTTCATGGCATTTCATTGACCAACGTTAAGTACCTGTTTGGATGCTTAAAAATCGGAATCATGCCAACAAAGTGTAATGGAAGAAACAGAAGTACAGCAACAAATAAACAACTGCATTGAACTTAAAAATTCTCAAGAAGTCAGTTTTGTTTCAGTGGTAGGTGTTATATTTAGATAGATCTAAATTAGTCTTTATCATAAACTGGTCAATCAGCTGAGTCCGCAATGGTTCTGATACCCCATTTTTGGGATCTCATGGTTCAATGTGGGTTCAGTACAATGGCAATACATGTACATGTACTTCCTAAATTACCATAGTTACCTTAATTGCATGTACCAAACCATGAAATTGTTTGACATTATTGAGACCTGACCATGTGTGACACCTCTCTGAGAAGGGCTGATTGAAGAAAGGTATCGATGGGAAGACTGAGGGTTCCTTGATATTTGTCTAGTGTTTCTGTCATACATCTAAACATACTTATGCATACACTGCAGAAGCGCATGCTCATTCATGTTGATGCAAAAATCCATCCATTTTCTGAACCACTTATTCCTGAATAGGGTCACGGGTGAGCCGGTGCCCAGCCGGCAACTCTGAGCGCAAGGGCGGGAAACAACCCTAGACAGGGCGCTAATCCACCGTAGGGCACATGCACACACTAAGGGCCACTTTAGAGTCACCAATTCACTTTGGACTGTGGGGGAAACCAGAGGACCCAGAGGAAACCCACGTGAACACGAGGAGAACATGCAAACTCCACACAGAAACTTCTATGTGCAAATGTGCATCAGTTCTGCTAATGTGTGTACAGTACTGTATGCTTGTGAGACAGTAGAGAGTGTATGAGAGAAGGTGTGGGAGTTGGCAGCTTAACCAAAATTCAATAACTAACTCCACCTCTCCTGAGGTTTTAATTAACAATACTCCACTGCCAACAAGCCCGCCAAGCAGCAGCTGCCGACATAGCAGTCCATTCCCATTCTCTCTGTAGTGCCTGTAAGAGCCCTTATCATCCTCCTTTATCAGTCTGCTTCTGCTCAGTCTCACACTGGGAGCTTCTGCCTGCCTGCCTGTGAATGCATAACAATACAGTGCAAGAGGAGCAATGGAACACAGCCTGTACACAGACTCAGCAGGACTGCTACAGGCTCAGGGCTGACGTAGAGGAATAGAGGCATGAAATGACTTTCCAGGAAAGCGTTACACTACAAATCTAATCTACACTGTATATCTGTAACTTACTACAAATGTAGCTTTTGAACAGTCATGATAAGTTTGCTGTATTAAGTTTGAGTTTCATATGTTATAGAAGGCATTACCAACCACAGTTGGCACTGCAGAGGGCGGTAATGATTATAACCAGTTGCGTCAGGCTACAACTGTCTGTACGAACAGATGAGAGACTCTGGCATAAATCCCATCCATATTCAATGCAGTAACTCCACACAAACATTCCACAGAATGACCAGAACACTGGACACGTGAGATTGCTGACTGGACCCTAGAGGTCCAATGAATTGCCAGTTGTTTTGAGCTGATGGTAGAGTCTGGGTGTGGCTCAGACCCAATGATGCCAAGGACCCCAGCTGCAATCATGGCAGGCTGTGCCATCTTGTGTTGGTTTCATACTGGTGTGGAGTGTATTCTCATGGCATGGGTTGGGTCCAATGGGCCATCTAAACACATCATTGTCCTTTGCCACTATGGACTTCATGTATGTTCAGAACAAACTGGGATTACTCCAGCAGGATAATGCCCTTAGGCCCAAGTTGTCCAGAACTGGTTTTATGAAATATTCCCTGTAAACATGTTACACTGTGGATCGAGGAGTGTAAAATTCTTGCATATATTTGTCCCATCCATCTGGAACCCTCTATCATACCTTGCTCAAACTACAATAATTGACATCATATTACCATAAGTACGCTAAACAGTTCTGATCTGTTATGCAAATATCCAATATATGATAACTACATATTGCTGATGTCCAATGAAAATAATATCTCTATATTTTGCCTGTTTTAAGATGCAGATGCTCTGTACACAATGTAAATTATTCTGAATGAACAGACCAGAACAGAAATGCTCTAACAATACTTTTTTTGGATATACATGTTATGCAATAAAGGGCAATATTGAAGGATAGGGAAAAAAGCTTATCTTTCAATGGAAATCAGTGTAAAAAATATTTCAAATCATTGTGGAGCATTTATATTAGTCAATTAGTCAGGTAATAAATTTGGTGTATAATAAACTGGTCTCCCAACTGTATAGTATGAGCTCTGACCTGTCACAGCTTTACCAGTATGTACATGATCCACAATAACAGGTCTCATTGATACTATTGGCAGTTTCTCTTAGACGTGTTGTGCTCTCTGAACAGCTGGCACTTAATTCACCTTATTTTCTTAACAACTACAATAATTAACACTGATAAGAAAATCTCAGCATCAAATATGCTAAAACATATTCCTTACAATACAATTACGCTGTTTAATACATGGTGCTGTGCAAATCAGATTATATAAGACTAAAGAACAGCCCTCTCTAACTGCCATAATTCAGTATTTCCAAAACGGTTAAAATCAAAGCTGTATACAAACTGCAGCACTTAGGCTTAATGAATAATGGATGCAAACAGAGTGAGTGTTTTCTGCATTTACCCAAACAAGGCAGTGACTGCGAGAGCTATGGTCCTCAATTCTGTTTCTAACTTCCCGTTGAGTAAAACAGCCTTAGTATAGACACCAGCACACTAAAAGTGCTCTGAATCTAAATTCTCTTTAGAGTAGACTATAAATTACCTTACTAACATGCCCTAACAGCAGAATGAAAACACAGATCTCATCTTCCATGGTCAGGACCCCACAGGACCATCACAGAGCAAGGCTACTTTTGTAGAACATGAGAACATGTCTTGGAAATCTGAAAGCTAATATCAGACTGAAAAAGTGAAGCACCACTCAGAGGACTGATCCAGAGGAAGTGCTGCTGCAGGTTTGTGCATGAAAACCAGGGAGTTCAGAAAGAAAAGGCTGGGTGAGCACCACGGGCTGAGGGAGTGAGTGAGTAGACTAAAACATTAACATTAACTGACCCTACTACCTCTTCAGCTAGGTAAATGCACACCCAAGAGACAGCGTCATTAACCATTAAAACCCAGTAACAATGACAAAGTACTGTTAAAAGTAACTATATTGAACTAGACAAAACGTTAACTCTTATGTTCCGAGATCCACATTTTGAATGCAGTTACATGCTGTTTTCTAAGCTTCATAACTTCAGATCAGAAATTACACATAAATAAATAAATAAATAAATAAATAAATAAAAAAAAATAATTCATACAAATATTTAAATTCTGTTATTGTTTACATCTCAACTGAAGACAAATGTGAGTAGACTAGGATCTCCTGCAAAGAATAATATCTAGCATAGTCTCCTATAATACATTTCTAAATTTTGGTGAATAAACTATGTTACACTACAAAAACATCCCACAAAATTGGCCTACAGTTCTAAAGGTTAACTGAAACATACCTGTTTCTGATACTGGAATCTTTCTGGGGATGCCAGGAGTGGTCCAGGTTCTGTGATGTCTCCCCACGTAGGCTGGGGACACACTTTATCTTCCCGCTCAGTCTCCCCTTCTCCATGCTCCATCACCACCCCCACCTCTGGAATGCTCTCTAATCTCTCATACTGAACAAGCAGAGAGAACACATTGAGCACTATACAAACACTGTACAAAATTTTCATCAACAGTTAATTACTGTGACAAAAGCTGATACAACCAATAGTCTATGTCAATTACTTTACACAATGCGTAGTGTTTCCTTAGGTTATATGAGAGCATGAGACTTCTGTAAAATCAACTCAACACAACAACTTCCCATCCAGCTGAACAACTCCAAACATTATTGAGTTGCTTCCAGGATCTCATATGGATATGAGAAACTAATGTGTTCATGGAAGAACTCGGCAGCTGCCAGGTCCAACAGGCTGTGAAATTAGAAAATCATGCAAGATGTGCTGACAGAATATGTGGATGGTTGGCCGTGTGACAATCTAATCATACAGAGAACTTCAACCTGACAAAGATGAGCAAAGATTACATCAGGTTCATTGTTTATTACATGTTCAAAAGTATCCAGATATATCTTCCAATTTGGAACATTGTGAACACAGGTTTGAGTGTGAAGAAGCCTTAAATGGCTCTTCACACTCACACATCTCAAACTTTCACAGAACCACCTAAAGCATCTTCATTTTAAGAGTAAATAGTTGCCATAGAAAAGCATTATGAATATAAAGAGACACTCTGGAGATTCATGCAGGTAGGGCGTGTGAACCTAACCCAAATGGAAAAGTTTAAGAACATCTGGGTTCATGGGTGATGGAAAGAGGGATTGTGAGATCAAATGTAAGCTAGGTGCAGTAGCTGCAGTAATGTGTTTAAAGTTGAGCCCCTGTAAAGCCACTGTAGAGCTGCTACTCATCCCTTTTGAGAGGAGCTAGCTAAAGTGGTTCAGGCATCTGATGAGGATGCCCTCTGGTTCTCTCCCATTGGAGGTAAACTGGGCACAACCAACAAGGAGGAGACCCATAGGAAGTCCCATTATCAAATGGAGAGCACCTGAGGATCCCCCTGTGGGAACTAGTGGAACTTGCTGGAGAGAGGGGCAGCTGGGCTTCTGTGCTTGCCCTATTGTCACAACCCTGAACTTGACTAAGCAGAAAAAATTAACATGATGATAAAGCTGATGATGGTGACGTCAACTCTGGGGGAGATGCTGCACATGAGCCTTGACCAGTGAAAAGTTTGTGGATTGTGGAGCAGTGGAACTGCAGTAGATCAATGTTCTCTAGATCAGTGTTTCTCAACCCTGGTCCTTAAGGCACCCCTGCCCTGCAAATTTTAGTTTTCTATGCTCTTCAACTAATCAGCACATTATAAAGCACTTTCAGAGATGCAGGAGTGAGTTAGGCACCCCTGAACCTCACCTCTGCGTGCGCTCCCTCCTCAGCCATGTCAGTCCTGCGGCCAAGCCTCCAGTGCATGAGGATCCAGCGCAGCTTCATGTAGACGATAATGGTGTTCTGACGGAACAGGCGCACTTCCTGTTGCAGCAGTGCTCTTTCCTGCGGCCATGTTGGCTCGTGAGACTGCAGCCCCTGAAGCTCCAAGCTCCGCCGTGCCTCGAAGCGCTTCCTGTCCTCTTCCTTGAGAGAGAGAGAGAGAGAGAGAGAGAGAGAGAAATTCACTAATCGTTAATCACACATATAGCACACTATGCAAAGCACTTCTCCAATTTCTTAAATTTTAACAGAAGAACAATTTATGGTTCCATAATAACCATATATAAGTGTGAAGAACCTTTTAAAGAGCAACAGCAGCAAAGTTAGGCAGTTGTAGAAACAGCTTGGTAGCTGGTATTGAAGATCATCAGCAGTGTTACTGAAACTGGGAAACGATTCTGTGAGTTCACAGAGGAAAAAAACACGTTGTCCTTCCCGGTCACTCCCCCGATCATCGATCCATCCCTGTTAAATGGGACTGCATTTGCAGGTGTAAGTCAACCTGATCTGGAGCTAGAGTTGGCTGATAAAGACATGTGGGTGTCCGAATTCAAACACTAGACAGAGGATCTTGAAGATGTTGCCCGTCAGAATGCCACTCTTATTCAGAATCAAAAATGGAGTGATATTGAGAACCTTCCAGGACAGATTCACATTTGAAACATGGAATGCCATCCCTGACACCTACATAAACATAAAGAAATATGCATTTGGAGTCCTGTCGACTCCACGCCTCACAGACAAAGCCGTCCTGAGGTTCAGGATCAGAAGTCCCATAAACCAGCTAAAATAAATATTTAAGCATATATTTTTGCAAGTATTTATTTTTCATTGTTTAGTGACATAGTGCTTTTTCCCCCAATTTATTTTTTAAATTCAGGTCAAGGTGATATAAGGATGACGTATATAAGGATGACGTATATAAGGATGATGGCTCACAGAACTTTTTTTGCTTTTATTTGCTACATGGATAATTTAAATTCCACTTTTTAATTCATTTGAAAGAGACCTTCAGCTCAGTGTATTTTTTCAATACTTCAAAATGTGTTTATTACATAAATAAAATTACATTTTCTCTGTAGCACTTCATGGATTTCATTAGCAACACACTAAAGTTGTTCATACAAAGTGTAAAGGTAAGAAAAAGCAATATATACAGTATCTTCATTTTAGTTGTCAAAAAGTATTTGTTGCTCCCAGTGTTTTATTTTCCATGGAAACTGGCTCCAAATGGCTCTTTGGGTGTAAAAAGTTGCAGACCCTTGGTCTAGAGGATGACCAACACAAATTGCAGAAACAGATGAGCTGTCTCAGCTCTCTCTCTCTCTCTGATTTTACACGTAGAAGGTGGAGCAACTAGGTAGGAGTTTCTAATAGAGTGAACAATGACTGGACACAGTGTTTAAACACTCCAGCAGCACTGCTGTTATAATACAGCATCATAATGTCATAATGGACATAACGTTATAGTTGATTGTGTATATATACTGTATGCATAATGTACTGAAATAGTAGTAACAGTAACAGCAGTAAACTTTATAACCATAACAAGGTCATTAGTAGCAGCACCACCAACGATTTATATTCTAAACAGTCTAAGCTCTGGAAGATTGGAAGAAAACATAGGTTCTCCAAATTTATGTAAATGTTTGACCAATATACATATACATTTTTATAGATGTACATTTACTTTGTATATTTATACATAAGAACAGTGTCATAGGACAAACTGTGTGGTGGGTGGTACAGAGCCTATGCTATGTATAATCTATTTCCAATATTAATAGTTGAATGCATGCATTGGTCCAGGCTAAAATCACTTAAATCACATCTATTTCCATAACTGAAGGCTTGAGTTTAATTTATCTGAAAGGAGATAAAGCAGCCCTTCAGTGGAAACTAATCCTGATGTAATTAGCATCTTATAGTGTGGATGACCTTCTGAAAGCTGTGTAATATGCAGGTATGCAGAACAGGTTGTCCTACCTGAGTCAGGGAGGCTGGTAAGCTATCTCTTTCCTCGTGCCCGGCTCTCAGCCTTCTCTCTGGATCTAAGCAGAATTGAATCTCTCTGGCAGGAGTCCCCACGTCTGGCAGGCTTGGATCACGGAACTGAATCCACCACAAAAGAGAACAAGCACTTCAGAACCTATTCTAACCCAGCGGACAGTGGGATCTTTTGTACGATGTCCTCATGCTCTATCATTTTCTGGCAGGCTTTTTATTGATCATTAATAGCCTTTTAATTTGTAAAATCTATTTAACATTCTATTGTAGGGATCTGCCCTAAGTGTGCCCTAACCTGCTGAAACAACATCCTGGTCGAATCAAGCTGGTCAAGCTGGTTAAGCTAGATGACCAGCTTCACTCTTGACCAGCAAAAGGTATGTTTTTGTTTAATTTTGACGGTTTAGCTGGTATACAAACATGATCAACCTGACCAGGTTTGAGCATGATCATCAAGAACACACTGGTCTGACCAAAATCAAATGCATATGCAAAACATACACTATGCTGGTCAAGGGCTGAAATTAGCTTTGAGTAAAGATTTTCAGCAGTCAATCAATTTACCCAATACATACAGCATTTTATAAACCTAATGTTAACTGTAGTGATTGTTTTCTAGCTGTACACAATGTTTTTATGAGCCTGGAATATTAGTATTTAGCAATTAGTAGTTTTATTAATATTTTAACATTTTTATAAACCTACCACAGATACCAAGAGTATGGTGGACCACTGTTGGCCCTCTGACAGCAAAGCTGATGGTCCACTGGTGTTTTGCTCAGCAATCTCTGGGTGGTCCACACAGTTAAACAGAGTAGTAAACAAAATGCCACTTCTTATCGCTCATTTTCCCCCTAAGAGACCAGTTTATTCATTTATCTTTCTTTCTTGTTAGTTGTTAATTAGTTTAGTTAATAATTTTCATCCAGTACAGCACCAACATTTTCAAATAAAATGTTTATCAGAGCGAGTTATTTTTTTTCCTTACAGTTGTTTGCAATATGTGTCTTAGTTTAATTTCTAAAATAAATCAAATAAGTCTCTGTGCATTTAACATATGTTTTTAGGAGATTAAAAATGAGCCTTCATATGCAGGATAATATTCCAGTGGTTCAAGGCTGGAAAAGCAGTGGGCAACTGTCAGCAGTCAGCTGCCCACCTTATCAAGCCAGCGGGCCGATTTAGGCTCCCTATCTGGGATCTAACAGTATCAGCAATGTTATTGATTAATGCTGCCTTCACATCATAATGTGACAGTATGTGAAGGCAGCATAAGGCCACTAACCACAGGATAGTACAGTGGCTGTGTCTGAAATTGGAATTAGCAAGATAATAATGCCCATGATGTCTCATAAAGCAGTTTAATGATGAATGTCTGTGTAAATTAATCACCGGTATGTTTCCCCCTGATCTTCAATGGTAAGGACCACCACAGAACAGGTATTATGTGGGTTGTGGGTGATTCTCAGCACTGCAGTGACACTGACAGATGAGCTTCTGTCTCTGACTTTACATCTACAAGAGGAAGCAACCGTGTCAGTGTCACTGCAGTGCTGAGAATGACCCACCACCCATATAACACCTGCTCTGTGGTCCTGTGGGGCCCTGGTCATTGAAGATCAAATTGAAGGAGGATAACAAAGTATGCAGAGAAATAGACGGACTACAGTCTGTAATTATAGAACTGCAAAGTGCTCCTTTATATGGTCATAATCTGTGTAAATACCATAAGCATAGTCCATGTGCACAGATCACTTTGCAGGTACCAAAAAACCCCAAATGTGAGGTTAGTATATAACTTTACTTTTACCATTTCTTAATACCAATCAAAGTATGTCCTTTTATCATAATCAAAATAAAAATAAGGACCTGCTTTTAGAACCTGAGGATTTTCTAACTTTATTTTTGACTTATGAGTCATTATCTAAATTGATTAAGCTTGCTCTCTCATTACTATTTACCTACTAAACATGCACTAAAAATGCTTTCCCCTTTTCAAATGAATTTATCTGCGGAGAGTAGTCAGTGGCCTGGTTTATAGCAGCCGCTCTGCAGGGAGTTGGTGTCCTAATAACATCCTCTCAGGATCCTCAATGTCAGACACAAACAGACAGATATGCAGAGAAGCTAATTCGACATGCCAGTGAAATCCTACAGCTGTGAAACAAGCTTTGATTTTGCCTTCCATAAAACATATTTAATTCTTTTTCTTTTTTCCACTTCATGACATGCTGGAGACAAATTTCAGACATACACAATGTCCTGTTCTGTGAAATTAGGTGAATATTCTGAATATGTTTGAGAAGCTCTATGCAATAAGCCTAGCAATATGTAGGCCACAGTGAAACAGTACACAAGCCAGGCCTGCAGTGTGGCATTGACCACAATGCTTTTAATTACATTAACTGTTTACCAAGGTGCTGACACCTCAGTGTCTTGTCTCTGAAATAAGTGGGAAGCTAACTCACTATGTACACTCATTGACAAAAAAAAATGCACCCAAATAAATGTGTTGGATCGACATACACTTTTGTCTCGGGCAGATATGTAAATGATGTAAAGGTGAGGTCTGATTAGATTAGACACTAGGTCTTTGGCACAAGAGGATGGAAAGTGGTTCCCCCACTGCCCTATAAAAAGGCTCTCAAAGGCTATTTTTGGATAGTGTACCTTGGTGAGACATCTTTGACAGCTAGATATGCATCCACGACATTTTGCCCAGACTTTGAGAGGGGGACACATCATTCGACTGAGAAGCAGGATGGATGTTTCAATGAATTGAGACCATCAAGGCCATTCTGACCAATCTCAGGGGGGACACTAACAGCAAACATGAAACTGGCTTTGCTGTGGAGCAACACACTGTCCCAACTGCTGGTGTGATGATCTGGGGAGTCAACACATATAACAGTCACTCAACCCTAGTAGTGATACGAGGTGACACTAACACATATGCGATATGTGCAGGACATCCTGTGGACACACTTTTTTGCCTCTCATGGCAGAGCTTCCAACTGGCACACACAGCAAGGGTTTTCCGTGAACGTCTCCACCATCGCCAATCAAGCATTAATAGGAGCAGCTGGGATTCCAGCTTTGCAACCTACAAGTGTGCAGAATCTACAGGCCCAGCTTCAACATCTGTGGGTAAATGTGCTGCAGGATGTGCGACCTGTATGCATCCTTGCCCAACAGTATCTCATCTTGTATCCAGGGTAGAGGAGCTCAACAGGATACTAGAGCCTTCTTAATTGTACAGTTTTCCCCAATAAACATATCCTTTAACTCTAATATTGTAATCACAATACATCATATTATATTGACACATAGAAAGGTTCATTACATTCCAACAACTCCTTAATGGTGTTGTATTTTATTTTGCTAATGAGTGTACTATGTTTCCTAGCCGTGGTCACATTTACTGGTGTGAGCATATGAAAACTGTGTCCAGTAGTGCTGCCATATTGGAGTATGACTGTATACAGTGTGCTCTGTATTATCTTGTATTATCTCTATGTAATAAAAGCCTTTTCTGGAATAATCAAGGTTCTTATGCTCAGTAAAAAATAGCACCAGCTAGCCCAGAGTGTCTGTGGTGAATGAGTGACAAATGAACATAATAATGACAAATCAAAATCAAAGCAACCTTAAATTAAGAGAAGTGGCTGTGAGTGGAGTGACCTTCACAAACAGAAAGTGCACCACAGATGATGGTGAGATTGTGTGATCGCCAGTAAGCGTAGCATACAGTTGCTGTGGTTATAATATAATTTTTATATATATACTTATATATATACTTTTAGTAGTTACCTATTTATTCAAGTGACCATGTAAAGTGTCCATGTAGATTACTTTGATTGGAATATAAAAATTTAATCAGAGTCAGGTCTAGAAAATCAATTTGGAAATCCGATCAAGAGGACTGGATTTCACCTCTCTAATCCAATTTCTCTGCACATGTCCAGTATATGCTTACATGGATTTCTGTTCAGTTTGTGCATGCCCTCTAACTGACAAGCTTCTTCTGTGAGATTAATGGCTGGTGGCAGAGTAGAAATCTGATTATCGCCTTAGTCATGTAAACCCAGAGTTTCCCATTATAACACATGAATCAGATTACTGACAAAATCTGATCTTCTGCAGTTATTGGATTTCTCAGTGGTAAATTCACTTGCTATTTAATGGGTATACCAATTAATAAACCCATTTGGTGCTCAAAACTGAACAATGTATTTTAAAAAAAATAAATCAAAGAAAGCAACATCCTACATCCCATTGCCCTCAGAAGGCTTCCTTACTTCTTGCTTCTGTTGTGGATTGAGCAATTTTTAGCTATGGACCTTAGAGAAGCAGTCAAGCACATGATATTTCAAAAGTCAAATCAAACAGAGCTATCTGAAGGCTGTGAGGGAGATGGACGAGGCACTGACCTCGGGTCTGATACTGTGTGGCCTGGCGTATCTACTGAGTGCGGGGACTCCCCTGGGTGCGGCGGGCCCTGGGGCCTCCGGGCCAGTCTGCCGGCCTAGGGACCACTCCAGCTCCTGCCTCCGCCCGGACTGTGAGTGAGGGAGGGGGAGTAGGGCAGGGGGAGGGGAGAGGAGTGGGGTGGATGGGGTCAAGGAGTGAGGAGGAGTGGGAAGGGTGGAGAGGGGAGGTAACGAGGGGAAGGAGATGCATGGAGTCGATCGGTGAACGACAAAACGGAAACAACGCACAAGAAGACACGGAATTTAAAAAGGGGTGGGGCAGTAGAGGTGGAACTTAATGTGTAAAAAAATGAAAAATGAGCAACACACACTTACGAACAACTAAAAGAGTTGATGGGGGAATTAAAAACGTGGCAAAAAACGCACAGAGAAACAGAAACAGAGGCAGAGCGGGCTACAAGACGAAGAAAAGCGCAAAAAGGAACACCAACTTAAAGATAATGGTGTAGGAGAGAGATGAGAAGAGAACGAGTATGAGGATGAACAGAATCATGGGCTGAAACATCTGAAGGAAACAGAGAGGGACAGAAGAGATGGAGGGAATGAGGAAGACAGATGGAGAAGAGAGAGAGAGAGAGAGAGAGAGAGACGGGGCAAGGGGGGAAAAAGAATGCAAAACTCTTGTTATGAAGCGCATGCAATGAGGGATACATGAGTCTAAAAAAACCAACAACCAAAACTGTGCAGTGAGCACTGTGCTAAGTGCTAAAGGCATGCTCGCACACAGTGGCATGCGAAAGTTTGGGCACCCCTGGTCAAACTGACTGTTACTGTGAACAGTTAAACAAGTAGAAGATGAAATGATCTCTAAAAGGAATAAAGTTAAAATGAAACACACTTTCCAACACTTTAAGCAACACCAGTGTATTAATTAATTAATGAGTTTGTACCATATAATAGTGAAAAACAGGAAAGGAACAAAAGGAACCCAAGGAAACTTGAGCACTCAGACAACTCAGATAACCAAGGTCTCTGATTTAAATGAGCCTGTTAGGGTTATGACTTGTTCACAATCAAACAAAATTCAAAGCTTTAAAAATAACCTCTTCTAACCTCCTAAAAAACAGCAGCCATTGGTTTTTCTAAGCAACTGCCTAGCACACAGCAGTAGAAGGCTGTAAGAAGATAGAAAAGTGTTCTCAGGTTGCCATTTAATCAGTGGTAATTAAGAAATGGCAAGAATAGGAACAGTGGAATTGCTAGAAAGGCAAATCAGAACTCCAATGTGCTGTTCAGCGACACATTCCCAAATATAGCCTACATAGAAAAAGAAAGAAAGAAAACCTCTCCTGCATTCTGACCACACAATTCAGAATTGAAAAACAAACAAACAAACAAACAAACAAACAAACAAACAAACAGAAAAAACCTCTGAAACAGCCTGACGCCTTTTTGGAAAATCCTGTGGTCCGATGAGATTAAAATAGGACTCTTTGGCTGCAATGAGCAAAGGTATGTTTGGAGAATGAATTTCACAAAAAGAATACCTCTCCAACTGTTAAGCATGGGGGTGGACCAATCATGCTTTGGGGTTGTGTTGCAGCCATTGGCACAGGGAACATTTCACAATATTCACAATGGATAATGATCCTAAACACACCTCAAAATCCATAATAGACTACCTCAAAAGGGACCAGCAGAAGGTCCGAAAGGATGAATGATGAAAATAACAAATAGTTTTTGCTTAAAATACAATTGGAATGCATATCTTTAACTTTATGCCTTTTGGAGATCATTTCAACTTCAACCTGCTGAACTCTTCACAGTATTCGTCATTTTCACCACATTTTTACATGCCACTGAATATGTGTGTGTGTGTGTGTGTGTGTGTGTGTGTGTGTGTGTGTGTGTGTGTGTGTGTGTGTGTGTGTGTGTGTGTTTCTGCCTGTGTGAGCCATGCTGTGAGTGTGAGTGTGAGGGCAGAACACCTGAGCATTGATTACAGGCTGTGCATGACAGAATTGACTGTGCATCCAGAAATTATTCCCAGTGCTTCACTTTTTGCACATTTTGTTATTTTTCAAAATTCCAAATTTTCATATTTTTACACAATTGATAGAGCCTGAGAGGTTCTGCAAAGAAGAAACTTCCCAAAATCAGGTGCTAAGCTTATAGCATCAAACTCAAAAAGTTTTGAGGCTGTAATTGCTGCCAAAGCTGCTTGAACCAAGCTTTGCAAAGCCTGTGAAAATGTATGCTATATTTTTGTTATTTTTTTATTTTTGCAAAGATTTCAAACAAACAGTTCTCTTTGTCATCACAAGGTATTGTGTGTAGACTTTTGAGTGGATGATTGAATTTTATCTATTTTTGAATAAGGCTGTAACATAATAAAATGAGATAAAGGTGAAGCACAGTGAATACTTTCCAGATGCACTGTATGTGTCCATGTTAACATAGAAAGAACAGGCCATTGCTTTGTGTCTAATGTAGAGACTGTCTGACTGGAAGTTAGTTCAAGTGTTGTGTTCAAAGGCAGTAGCCACCCAGCTTCACCATGTTCCAGCAATAAACATGAGCCAAAACCATGTGCCATCAACCAATATAACAAAAATATGGGCAGTATGACTAAAAAACTAAAGGTGGAAAACCAGATCCAGAAGGTAAAATTCCACCCCAGAATTTGTTCCGACTGCCTGGGCGGCTCTGCTGTGGTTAGATTTTTGGTCAACATTTAAGATTATTTGACTTTCTCCCCAAACTGTCATTCCTTGCAGTTCTCCAACACAAAACAGAATGGAATATAGATGCTTCCAGCAGGTTCATCACTGGTTGACTCATGTGTTTATTTTTTTTTTATGCCAGCATGGCTGAAGCGTGAAGCAGAGAGCAGGAGAAAAGTAAAGTTCTTCCAAAAACAGACCTCTGAAGCTATGCAGCAGTGATAAAAACAGCTAGAATGATCCCATAATGGCTTAAATGAGAGTTAAGTGAACGTTTAAACTCCTAATGCAGGCCTTTTAAGGAATCACTGTTAGCATTTTGAGTGAAGTGTTCCTTGATGCATTTTTTAAAATGAACATAATGGATACTGCAAATAGAAAAAGGTTATTTACTATATATATGGTCTGAAGAGAGACTAGTTCATTGTTTTAATTTGCAGAATCAGCTGTAAAATGTTGCCATTTCCAGGGGTGGGCCCTTTGATAATTCATTTTTAATCATTCATAGATAATTTACTGGGCCCAGAATTATTTGCAAGTTTGGTTCACGTGTTTTGTGTTCACTACTATAATACACACTCATCATCAAAAAAACAGTTTACAAATAGTTGCACCCAGAAGGAAGTGTGGGATTGCAGTGCTATTAGATTAGCAGGAACAATTAATGATTAAAACTGTATACAGAAGTAGATCCATCCCATGCAGCTTGAATATTCTCACTCAGTTCCTGCAAGTTCTGCAGTAGAGGTGGAGTGCTGCTAGTGTGTCAAATAGCATTCCACACATTCTCAATCGGGGATAGGTTTGGTGATGCAACTGGCCATGGAATAGTATCTGTGTCAAGGTGAGCTCTTGAGATGGCAGCAGTACACAGTCAAGCATTGTCCTGTTGGAATAGCGCCCTGGATTGTTTGTTCAGAAAAAGTAGGACCACTGTTTGCAGGACCTCATTAACATAAAATTAGACTGTCAAAGTGCCTGTAATGAAGACCAAAGGTGATCTGGCATCATACGAAGTTGCACCCACAAAATGACACCAGGCCTTTTGGATGTGTGACACATGACAACACACAGTTGATCTTGGTGCTGACCACGGTGCCTCCATACATGGATATATGTTGGCCGTCTCCACCAAGAAAAAAAGTGGGACTCGCCACTGAAGATACTCGTCAAGTTCATTACAATCTGTTCAATGACAATCTGATACCTTCTGGGTGTAGCTATTTTTTACATGTTGAGCATAGGAGCTGCTTATTGGTTTGGCACCCATGTCTATAGCAGGGGACTGCAACTCCAGACCCTGAATCTAGTTTCTACTCTTGGTTTCTGTTGGGTATGACACTAGACCAATCAGTTCATTTAATTGACTAATTCAGTTTAGCTTTTAAATGGGTCTTGTGCACCAGCCAGTGGCTCCAACAGGGTAAAGAAGCCATGCAGGTATTAGTGCCCCTTTCTCCTTCTGTACTCTGACCCTGAAACAGCAATTCAGCAAGCAGCCACAAGCGGGGCAGTGGGTATAAGGGGTAGAAATGGATGGAGGGGGGATGTGGGCACAGATGTGGGTACAGGTTTGTGCAATGTGGCTTTGATTGTGGGAAACTGTACTGGGAGGAGGTTAAGGTTTATGGAGGGTTGGCAGGATGGGTCTTTGGCTGAGCTGGGTGGTGTATGGTCTACGTATGTGTAACAGTATAGTTGTAGTTTGGTCAGCTCTAAAGCATGGTGGAGGTGTTAGGGCCTTTAAAACCTCCTTGTCAAACTGGCTCTGGAAATTGTGTGTGTAGTCTCTTCTGACATTTTCACTTGCTATCAAATTTTGAATTCTGTGCTGCAGGAACTGTACTATGGAACTGTTGGATGTCATCCTTATGATCAAAATGACAACTTTTAAGGCAGTCAATATATTTGGAGATGGACTAATTCTCATGTTTTTCTGACTGGATAAATGTTGGGATGAGTTCAAATATAAGCACAAAATTATAGGCTTTCCCATTGTGTAAACAACAGCAAATATGTGATGCATGAGCCAAACTTGTTGAAGCATCCAGAAGCAATGGAATTGCACTGCGGGCTGTCTGTCTGTACATGATATGCATGCTTAAACATGTCATTAAATACAGTGCCTTATAAAAGAATTTTGTATGTTAAAAATGTTTTTTAATCTAAATTGTATTGCATTCTAATATGTATTCACCCCCTGCTATGAAACTCCTAAATCGTTCTGGTGCAACCAATTAACTTCAGAAGTCACATGATCTGTCAGTATATACACACCTTTTCTGAAAGCCCCCAGCGGCTGCAACACCATTAAGTAAGAGGCACCACTAACCAAACAACACCATGAAGACCAAGGAGATCTCCAGACAAGTTGTTGAGAAGTCAGGGTTGGCTTATAAAAAATATCAAAATCTGTGATGATCCCCCAGAGCACCCTCAAATCCATTATCATCAAATGGAAAGATACAACAAAAATTTGCCAGGAGAGGGCTGCCAAGCAAAACTCTTAGAGCAGGCAATGAGGGCAATAATCAGAGAAGCCAAGATTGGAGTATCTGGAGTATCACACTAAAGTTTCCTTTTATTCTGTCCTATTTGCACATTTAAAAAATCTAATGTCCTATAAATAAAATTATGCAAACCCTAAAATTTTCAATTTTAATTCCAGGATTTGAGGTAGCAAAACACAAAAAATTTAATACTTTTGCAAGGCACTGTATGTCTACACAACTATACTGTGCAGTTCAAACTAACATGGACTATCATCATCTGATTGATTACATTAGTCGTTTAAACTTGGTGGAGGTTTAGTGTACATAAGCTATGATTGTGATTTAGTCTGTTGAACATTTTGGGCTTAGATTAGTGATGGACATTATGAGTATTTCTGTGATTGAGTATAAAAAAAAAAGTAACCAATTAACTGAAAATTACAAATAAGCAGTCTGGAACTTTGTTTGCTTTGTAGGGAGAGGGAGGTTATGCTGTTTGGGACTCCCATGCATCTCCCAGTACAACCAACACACACGTTCATTTAAGTTTTTAAAGTATTTTCCACTGCAGAGCCAAACAGTTGCAAGAATGAAGATTAACTGTTACAAAAGATTTTCTGTACTTGGAGCCACAGAACTGTTTGGGTGGACAGCTTATAGATATAGGGATCCGTTAACTGGTTCCATATTTGCGTCATCTTATGCACAGTTTACACATTAGGAAGCACAAGTACCCATAGCAGTGGGCAGCTCTATCCATGGTGCCCAAGGACAAGTTGGAGAGTTAAGTGCCTTGCTCAAGGCCACTTCAGTAATGCACTGCCAGTTCGGGGAGTTTAAGTAGCAGGACATGCCTGAAGTTCAGGGAATTGAACTGGCAGGACACAACTGAATAAAGAACACAACTGGGGGAATGAAGATTTCACTTCTTTGCCCACTAATGTTAGTGTTGAATTATTTTATTTTGTTATTAGAAATGAAGTTAAACCCTATTTAAGCCCTGAGACCAGGCACATTCAAAAACAGTAACTGTCACGTTTTATGAGAGGCTGTTCCTTCCTGGTTCTGATTTAGCAAAGCAACAAATGGAAAAGAAGCATAACTGATCTAATGGGTCCAGACTAGTGCAGAAATGTACAGCATAGCTTTAGAAACCCTTTGGCCCTTCAGTGGAAGTAGCAATCAAGTCCTGTTGTTTGAACTAAATTCCCTGCCAGCTGTCTCCAGAAATAGCATATATAATTTCAAGGAGTACTTCTAGGAGAACTTATTTTACCAGAGGAATAAGTTGCTACATAAAAGGTACTCCATTACTGATTACTCATGCCCATCCCTAGTATTGATTCAACCATTTGATTGACACAGATTAAGATTTAGCACCTTAATCACTCTCCCTGGTACATATTAGTCTCAGCAGCAGCAGGTGGATATCTGCATCATGCCTTAGGTAGCATGTGACAGCAGACACAATAAGGCTTAGAAGAAGATGAAGGACAGTGTAATCTAGGACCCACCTGGAAGTCTGTCACCAGGTCCCGTCCCAGAGTACCAATAGGTGAGTCGCGGGACATGGAGGTAATAGTGGACAGGAAGCTGCTGGACTCAGTGAGGTTTGGCATGGGCGAAAGGTCATCAGTGCGCTCTCGCAGACCCTCGCCCATGTGGTCCACTTTCTCCACAAAGGCATGGAGTTCTGCCCGGAAGGCTTGCATGCGGGCATTGACAGCATCCAGCACCTGAGAGTCGGATTTGGGTTCGGCCGAGTCTCCATCGCCCCTGAACTCGTAACCTTCCCCAACAGTCTGGAAAGGAAAATAACAGGTTTTAAGCATGATGTAAATAAGGCAGCTGCCCTCAGGACTGTTGTCACAGCTGCCAGGTTTACAATTCTCCCACCCAACTGGCTTTGTTTGAAAAAGTAGTTGTGGGTCTAAATCGTTGTGGGGTTTTGGGCTTATTTTAAAAATGGACCAAAAAGGTTTGAAACTTTGTGTGCAGAAAATGAACTGTCATATGAATGCACACTGACCCTAAGCATGCCCCTTCTCATTTGATATATTTGGGCAAGTTTCAGCTTCTGGAGAATGAACTTTATGGAAACTTTCAGCCTGAGACTTCTGGGCTTGGCAAACCTGACTGTCAAACTATACATGACAAGTAGGGCTTTACAAGCCTAAACTAGTGCTGGGTGATATGACCTCAAATCAATATCATGATTTAATTTTACATGATCAATAATGATAAATGAACAATACATTCATTAAAACTTTAGAACTTTAGGCTAACTTTCTAATGTGTTCATAGTTTGACATACTTTTATTCACCAAATACTTTGAAAAGTATTTATTGGAAACAGTCACACATGACAGATATTGTCTGCATGCAAGTTGAGCATGTTCATGTGGACAGAGCAGTAAACATGCAGTGGAAGCTCCTATGGCATTTAAACTGGGATTTAATTCAGTTGGAAACGAGTGAATTTTAGCTGTTTTTTTAAGCTGGATTCCTGATAATTCATCACATCATGACAACCTGGTTACATAAAGTCTTGGAGTTTGCTATGTGTATCATGTCTGTTGGTTACTCTGATCCTGAAATATAAAGCATATAAAATGGCATGCATCTGTTTGCAAAGTGTGGATTTCAGGTTCTAAGTGCACAGCCCTAGTCCTGACCCAAACATACTCTCTTGACCTTGAAAGACTATGAACAATTTAAGAGGGAACTGCTATCAAACCTTGCCTTACCCCAACAGAGTTAGCTCCTGTTACAACCAGATGTCCTTCAGAGATCAGACTGTTTGTGTCCACAATGAGTCGCTCCACCATTTTACCCAGCCTTTCTGCCTCCCTTTTAATACCAATCAGCATCTCCCGATCCTCGCGCCTCCGCTGCGCAAACTCTGCCCCTCCTATGTCACCGATGTCCGATGCTTTCCCTCCACTCCCGAACCCTGAGGTGGCCGTCTTCTCAAATGGGTCTTCAGAGTCACTCTCACCACCCACAGGCCCCTCCCGCTTGGGGTGGAGAAGAAGAAGATGTCCTGCCTCCTCTTCCTCAGCATCCCTGCTCTCAGCGTCACTGTCCCTGGGGCTCCCAGAGCGCAAGCCCAAGTGGGCGGCTAGGTCGCAGCGCTGTACATTAGAGATAAGCACACGGTTCTCGTACTGCAACTTCATGACCTTCCCACTCAACTCATCGATCTGCAGTCGTGCAGCGGTCAGCTCCTCCTGTAGGGGCCCGGCACCACTCGCCATCACAGTCACTCCACTGCTATCAGCACTGCCCCCATTTGCAGGCTTCAAGACAACTGAGGTACCCCCATCCTCAGCCTCACCATCTCCTGGCCCGGGCCCGAACTTGAAACGGTTGAGCTCAGTGGTCAGCTGCCTGTTATGGTCCTCGATCTCGGAAATGGAGCGCCGTAGCAACTCAGCCTCCTCTTCCACAAACTGCAGATGCCGCCGCAACTCACTGGCTGACTCCAATGCCCCATCAGCACCATATGGTGATGTGGGCACACTGGAAAAGGGTTCTCGGCCAAAGCAGTCACGCTCGTATTGAGAGCGCAGGTCCTCGTTCTCAGCTCTCAGACCACGGTTCTCCACCTCCAGCTCCACAATCTTGCGCCCCAGAATGTTTGCTTCCTCTTCCACCAGCCTGAGCCGTAAGCGTAGCTCGGCTTCTCGCGTGCTATGTGGCCCACCTCCCGTCAGCTCAGCTAGAGGCAAGGGGCTGTCCACATCTCCATAAACTGACTTGTATTTCTGGAGCTCCTGTTCCAGCTCATCCTTCTCCCGGCCCAGTTTGGCCATCTTCTTGCGCATCAGGGCAGATTCCTCTTTAGCGAACTGCAGCTGACAGCGCAGGTCTGCACTGTCCTCCTGTGGATGAAAATCAGAAATGAGGAGAGTTAGTGTGTAAAACCTTTCATATTAATGTTAACATATAATATTTTCAGCTTCTGTCATATTCTATGGCCATGTTCACCCCTGGCATTTACATACATGATGGGTGATCCGATCATAAGTGCATACCAGCACAAAGTACAGGTATGAATGGTGTAAAATGTGTCTTGAGGGCACATTGTAATCCAATCACTCCAACTGCATTCGGAGGTGGTCAGAGACGCATATGATATGTTATTCTTGTAGTGTGAACAGCAAAGCATCGTGTTCCCAACAGCAAAGATCCTCCTGCATCAACAGTGTCACTGCCCCTCTTTGTGAATATACTATAATAACCATGGGACCACATCGTCCTCAAAAATAGGTGCCTCATCTCAATTTAATTGTCTTTGTAATTGTAATTTAATGTAATTTAACTGGATAAGAAATCCAATCACAAATGGTGAAAGGAGATGTATTTGCCAGGTGTCAACAGCTCTGCATTTTGGCTTATGTTTGTGACTGGATCACCCAGGACAATGCCAAGTAAGGACAAGGACCTATGGACCTGTATGCACCTGGCATAAACAAGCATTTTGGTAATGGGATCATGTTCCGTTTTCACTTATCTGAATGAGAAAGAAGTTGTAAACAGCCCGAAGATGCACTGTCATCGAATTGTCATTCTCATTCTCATTTAATACGTAAATGGGGTATTAACACACTACCCCCATGTCAGTGTCACTGCTCTATGGTGGCCCTATGGTGTCCTGACCATTGAAGATCAGGGTGATGGGGGATAACAAGGTATGCAGAGAAACAGATGAACTATAGTCTGTAATTATGGGGCTACAATGTGCTCCTGTATGGTAAGAGGAGCTGATAAAATGGACAGTGAATGCAGAAATAAGGAGGTGGTCATGCTGTTATGGTTGATTGGTGTATGTAATGCTTGTAAGCACTAACCTGAGTAAGAGATTTCTTGTCCTTGAAGGTTTCCCTACTCCCTCGTCTCCTCAGTGCCGTCTGAAAGAACGAGAAAAAGTAAAGATGTGAGATGGTAAAACAGCAATGACCAAGCAGATGTGTCAGCACGTGGTACAGCATGTTTAAATTGATGCCTTAAAAAAAGAACACCAGCTTTAAACCCCCCCCCCCAGTATCAGTTCCAGAGTTTTCAGAGGCAGCTTTGATGCTGCTGGTGTGCTGTTATGTAAGAAGAGCATTAGAGAAAGCTTTGTTCTGTAGCAGCTTTCTCATTTAGCACATCACTGTAGAACTATAGGTTTTAGACACACAGATAATGTCTTCATCTGTGCAGATTCTTAACATGTGATACACCATTAAACCTACGCATCTGAGGTCAGAGGAAACATATGATGAAGATGAACAGACATTCAAGCAGTTATCTGATTATTTAATAACCCCCTCTGGATACAGAATCTTTATCTTTGTAAGTGGAACTGCAATTTAATATGTCCATGTCCATTTTCTCTGGATGAAAAAAACAAAGCTATCCTGAAATGTACTCTCATGATCTTACTGCACAGCCCTCAAAAAATTAAAGGAGTTTTTGCATGGTGTTGCATGACTGTAGGGCTGTGGTTTTGTGGTGTTGTGTGACTGAATGGTTGTAGTTGTGTGGGACTAAGAAACTGTTAAGCTATAGCTGTAGAGTATTGTGTAGCTGTAGGGCTGTGGTTGAATAGTGTTGTGTAACTGTAGGTTAGTACTTTTTGTAGTGATGTTTAACTGTAGGACAGTATGTACAGTTGTAGCTGTGCAGTGTTGTGTATCTGTAGGCTTGTATTTGTAAAGAACTGAGTGACTGTAGGGCTGTAATTGTGTGGTCTTATGTGCCTGTAGGGCTATATTCTGTAAGGTTGTATTTCTGTAGTTGTAGTGTTGTGTGGTGTTGTGTGGCTGTAAAGCTGTAGTTGTGTAGTGAAATGTGATGGCATGACTGTATTTCTACCAGGCTGAGTGAATGAAGGGCTGTTTTTATGTGGGACTGTAGGTCTCAATGTGTGTAGTGTTGTTTAAATGTATGGCTGTATTTCTATAGGCCTGAGTGAATGTAGGGCTGTATTTGTGTAGTACTGATTGACTGTATATCTGTAGTTGTGTGACGGTAGGGCTGTGTTTGTGTGGGTCTGCAGTTTTGTAGGACTGAATTTCTGTAAAGATTATATTTATGTACGGCTGTTTGACAGTAGGGTTGTGACTGTGCAGCTGTTTGCACAGTCACATTGAGTGATGCTTCAGGTTTCTGGGATCTGGCTTGCCAGCACAGCCACTGTTGTCATACAGAAGCATCTGTAATGCAGGGAGGGGGAGTTTAGAGTAATGTCGAGAGGCTGGACACAAAACACACGCAAAGCCAGGATCAAGAGCGACTGGTTGCACGCAATGCAAGAGCTTAATGCTCAACCTGTAAAATCACACACAGCAATGAGTAGTAATGCTGCTGCTGCACAGCATCTGCAGTCATGAATACACAGCTAAAGCAGAGATTCAGACATGCTCATCCATTCTGACAAAAGTCTCTGAAGAGTCACTCAATCAAACATTCAGATAATGTTTAGAATAACGTTTTACAATAAATAGAGTAGAAGTAATGGTTTACATTCTATAGTGTTGATCTATGGATGTGTGTATTACATTAGCCTGTCACAAATTCTTCTCATCTGCATCATCACTAGACATCCCATCTCACCTCATACAAGCTCACTCGCTCCCCTGTACTTTACTGGAGCTGCTCAGTCACACTGCAACACCAACAACCTTACTCACACTACATTCGAAATTCATATCCAGTGTGTATATTTCTTAATCTATATATTAATACCTTGTATATTTGGAAACAATACAATAATATGCACAAATCAGATAAATCATAACCACCTACTTATTTCTACACTCATTGTCCATTTTATCAGCTCATCTTACCATACAGGGGCATTTCAGACTGTAGTCAATCTGTTTCTCTGGAGGATAAATTGTTATTCTCCTTTCACCACGTTCCTCAGAGGTCAGGACCCCGCATGATGACCACAGAGCAGGTATTATGTGGGTGGTGGGTCATTCTCAGCACTGCAGTGACACTGACACAGCGGTGCTGCTACAGTGTTTAAGCACTGTGTCCACTCACTGTCCACTCTATTAGACAATCTTATCTAGTTGCTCCACCTCATAGATGTAAAGTCAGAGACCTTTTCCAACATTGCTTAAATTAAATATATGAAAAGTCTTGCTTTTCATAGAAAAACAATATCTACAATATTTACTAAACACTGATCCTTGTTAACAACCCAGCAGACACACCAGCAGAGCACAAAATGACTTAAACTGTTCACAATTCAACAGATCTGCAAACAGTAGCTCTCAGGTCATTCTATAACATTCTACAATGCTTTCACGCAGCCAACATGCTTACTGTGTTTACAAAGAGTGCCTCATTCATTGCTGATTGCACTGATTGAATTTGATTGCATCATCAAAACCATCAAAGCACCTTTTTCATTTTCAAGTGAATAATTTTAGTTGCCGAATATTTGGTGCATCATTAGATGTGGCAACTATACAGGAGAAGGCAAAATGCTCTTAAATGTAAATGTGTGAATGTTAAGTAAGAGCTTAATTTACAAATTTCAGAGACTTTCTATTGGTCTGCTCATCCAAAACTATTTACCCAGTGTACAGGGCAGATACATAGTTTGAACCATGAAGAAATCTAAAAATGAAAATAGAAAAGGTTTTCATTGGACAGCAGTGATATGGATATTTGATTTTGAATGTGAACTATTTAGAGAGATGGAGGTGATAAACAAACACATAAAACTGAAACTGAAATAAGAGAAGTGATTTATAAAATGTCATTAAAAGAAACTAATTGTTATTTTCTTCTTTCTGAAGGCCTCAAAGACCTCTTTGGACTTTGTCATGGTGACCCCAGTCACTTCAACAATCAGTAGCAAACTAAACTAGGTTTAAATAAGACAGGCTCCTCCAAGATCCCGTGGAACTATATTCTGCAGGTTTTCTGCAGGTTGGCCTAACTTTTTCACATGACTATGTTGCATTTATCAGGAGGGGTAGATGCACTGATCTTACAGTATATTAGAGACAGTGCAGTAAGTTTATCTGATCCTTGAACAGCACTGGCACTAGCCTGGTTATTTACAGTCTTCCAATGCTCCTTCCTGCGCTGGAGCCTTTTTAAAGAAACATATCTTGCTGATGCATCTGATCACAGTGCTGATGGGATGACATTCATAGTGATCCAAATACTGCAGGCTCACATTAGCCACACTTTGAACTGGTCTTAACAGCGGGGTACCGAGTACAGATTTAAATAGGCCAGAGCTGGTGGAGATGGAAGCATTCATGGCTATGGATATGGAAAGTGTGAGGGAGTGCAAGGAGTATAGAGTTGAATCATTTCCTAGAGAGCGGGAGAGAGAGAGAGAGAGAGAGAGAGAGAGAGAGAGAGAGCGAGAGAGCGAGAAGGGTGTAGTCCATATAGAGTCGTGATGTCATTTTTATGTAACTAAGTTGGCCAAAACAACAAGTCATACGTCAGTTCTCAGAGATGTTTCCTGTTTCATTACTAGGAATAAACCTACAGAGCTGATCCCAAGAGACGCTCTTCACAAGTCTTTCGTCGCTCATGGCCACACAGTTCATTGTAAATCATTTGTAAAGTCCTGATTCTAGTCTTCAATTCACTCTACTGCTCCTACATTATGAAAAATACTAGTGATTGGCAATCTGATGCCTGATCAATAGGAAAATGCTAATATCAATAGCAATAAGCACATAAGCACAAACATCATTTCCATGTAATATGTACATTTGTAGGTAAAGATATGCTTAGGTATTTGAGTTATGAGCAGCACTTAAACATTACTAAATTGATCATTAATGTCTCAACGAATTATGTTATTAGTCATTACTAAATATTTATGTAGTAAAATATTTGAGAAGCACAGTGTACTCTCTTACTATAACTAACAATAGGAATAATTACTAACCTGCACTACATGGAAAAAGTATTGGGACACTTGCTCATTCATTATTAAGGAGTATTGGCTGATGCTACTCACTGGTGTGTGTTGGTTGAGGTGCAATAGAAATGTAACTTCATTTATTCACTAGTCAAATATTTCTTAAGGTTTAATAATGTCTTAATAAGAGTCAATTAATAATTAACAGTTTAGTGATTTTTATTAATTATGGTTAATTGCTACCCTTATTATAAAGTGTAATCCAGCAAACCTATTTTAAATAGGAAAATAAACTGTCCCAGAAATAACTGCAATCTATGATGTTATTGACATTTTAAGGAGCATTCCTTGATCTTCTAATCCACTTCCTCCTATTCAGGATCGCAGTGGGTCAGGAATCTACCCATGCTCCCTGGACAGGGTGCCAGTCCATCTTAGGAAACCCCACACAACCTTTCACATTTTTGGGAGGTGCAGACGCAAGAAATTCACAGACACACTACCTGCAGCCATACCCTGCCCCTGTTTTAAAATGCACTTAACTCCACATCCATACCTGGAATATAACACTTTAACCCTCATATGCAAGAATTATGAGAACATGAATCAGCATTTTTCCCAATCAATTTCATTCTCCTTTCAGGCTGATGAAACTATTTGAATTGTCTGTCTGTAGAGTTATTCACATGTTCACATGTTCAATGACAAGTGATATTGCATTAATGCCCCAATGAATGAAACAAATCATAGTATTTTACAAATAAATGAAGTAAAATGGACATTTTTATGTAGAAAAAATATTATGGTTTAACATGTACTGGACTGGCTATGAAAACAAAATGAAATACAGTCTACTGTCCTGTGCTTTTAAATAAAAAAATAAAAAATAAAAAATGAGGTCAGCAAAAATGATTGAGGTCATGTCCATATATCATATGATAAATTAATAACATAATTATCACGACAGGCCTAACTTGAGCACTTGAGTATCAAGCACCAGCATTAAAATCCCAAAACTACTGTTCTGATATTTGTTATGATGCATTATGGAAACTGCATTTCTCAGGGGGAGAAAATACCACACACTCTCCTCTATCTCCTCACACTGACATCAGGCTGTGATTAGTCATGTTCCTGTAACAGTAATTTGCTCTTGGGTTAAACAGTCAATCAACTTACCGATTTCTGATAAATTCAGGATGAGCTTTTTGATGCACTATTGACCCAAATGCAAAATATTGACATGAGACTGGAGCTTTATTATTTTCAGGTGTTGCTATGTGACCGTCAGTCTGTATGCTAAAAGCTGGTTGACCAGCATGACCAGTAAGACCATACTGGTCAACCAATGTGACCAAGTTGTTCGACCAGCATGACCAGCAAGACTAAATTGGTCGTCCAGCATGACCAAACTGGTTGACAAGAATGACCAATATGACCAAGATGGTCAAACAGAATGGAGGTTGACCAGCATGGCCAGCAAGACCAAGCATGACCAAAATGTAACATGCAGTATCCTGGCCAACAGCTGGTTAACCAGCATTGGCTATGATTTATACTGGATGAGCAATAATTTAAAATCAATTAAAAGACCAGCATAGAACATATAAAACCAGTTACCAGCAAAAGCTGGTCTTCGCCTACTCAGAATAACTAAAATATATTCACTCACTGTTTAAAACTCCTCTTACAGTAAAGACTTTCTCCCATTAACTAAACCTTTAATATCCTTTAACATCTAAAATATGATGGCTGCTCTGAAAGAGGAAAGATCTCCAACATAGAGGCCTGTCTGAAACTGCTCTGTCTTCTTCTCCTGCGTTCCTGTTTATCTAATCAGTGTAAATAATCAGGCAGTTGTAGAGATATTACAGCATTGAATTACCCTCATAAGTCTCAGACACTGAAATTACTATGAGTGTTAACAACAGCTCCATGTCAGCTTATAATGATGCATCAAGGTCACAGCACCTCTATTAGAGCTTAATCCGTGTCTAGCCATCATTCTTTAACTGACGCAGGCTGAAATACTCTGTTATTGACTGGGATCACACTTTTCAGCCAAGTGAACTATATCTTTCAGCATTCTCACAGTTACAAACTCACTGTTTTGATATGGGGTCTAACAGAGGACAGAGAGAAAGGGAGAGAAAATAGGTTACACTATACAAGGGTTGGACAATGAAACTGAAACACCTGGTTTTAGACCACAATAATTTATCAGTATGGTGTACTAGGGCCTCCTTTTGCGGCCAATACAGCGTTGATTCGTCTTGGGAATGACATTTTTTGGATACAATATATATACACCGTTGGTGCGGAAAGTATTCAGAGCCCTTTAAATTTTTCACTCTTTGTTTCATTGCATCCATTTGCTAAAATCAAAAAAGTTCATTTTATTTCTCATTAATGTACACTCACCACCCAATTTTGACAGAAAAAAAAACCAGAAATGTAATATGAGTGTCACAGCAAATGGTCTGAATACTTATGATCATGTGAAATTTCATTTTTTCTTTTTTAATAAATTTGCAAAAAATTATACATTTTTGTTTTTTTTTTCTGTCAAGATGGGGTGGTGAGTGTACATTAATGAAAAAAACTTTTTTGATTTTAGCAAAAGGCTGCAATGAAACAAAGAGTGAAAATTTAAATGAGTCTGAATACTTTCCGTATCCACTGTATATACACATTCTAAAATTTCAAATGAAGACAAATTTAGCCTAGATAATGAAGTTTTGAATGAAGTGCACTATTATTAACAGTGCTCTACGGTTGAGCCACTGATTTCAGATTTCAGATATTTCAGTGATATCATGCACAATATGCCCTGACAATCTAACAATGTGTACATTTCTGCATTCAAGAACTAAGCATGCTACTGGAGAAAATGTAGAGGAAGTTACTGGTTTAGCTAATGTGGTATGATGAAGTTAGAGACAGGAACATGGTTTTAGTATAGCTATGTTACATTAGTAAAAAAGATGTTAATAGTGACCACTGGATACACAATCTATCCAAATGTTTGTGGACACCCCTTCAAAAGAATGTATTCAGCTACTTTAAGTTGAATCCATTGCTGACACACAGCTTCTGTAGTCCCTTTAGAGAACTACTGCCAATAGAATATGACTATCTGAAGCAGATTAACAAACATGAATCTATTGGCACCATGTTTAATTGCATGTGTGGGATAAAGGGGTATAAAGCCCCCCAGCATTGAGCTGTGGAGCAGTGGAACTGTGTTGTCTTGAATGATGGAGCTCCATCCAGTACTCTTGGGATACATTGGGGATTTGGGGATGAGTTGGGGTGGTGATCATCCAATAGCCTGTCCTCACTAAAGATCTTGTTGCTGAAGCAATGAAATCCTCACAGCAATGGAGGCCCAGAAGTCCAGACAGTAGAGATAAACTCTTTTTTAATAACCTTGATTTCAGAAGAAACAGTGAATGAGCAAGTGTCCCTATACTTTTGTCTAGTTATTGTGCATTTTGAATATATCTGATTCGGTGTTCAGGCTGAGGGAACGAGCGGGAGTGTGTGGAGTAAGGATAAGAGGCAGACGAGAAGAAAAGGACGTGTGCAGAGAGAGCGGAGAGGTGTGTGATGGATGGTGGCCAACAGTAGCTGTTCATTCAGGCTTGGATAATCGCGATCTAACTACGGCCTGCTAATCCTGCTGCCTGGCCTTGTCCCAAATCAGCTACTAACAGCCTCCACACTTCCACCGCCCCCTCACCTGACAACAACACTGGGATGGGATTCTGCTCTTCAGAGCTTTGGGGACCCTAGTTTACAATACCATTATTATTTGCTGATATTTTCCCTAACTGAAAATAACAGAAGTGGACCAAAACTTCAGCTGGGCAGGCTTTTGATGAAAGCTGTTGGAAGATTGCAGGATGTGCCATAATCCCTCCTGCTCAGAGAAGTCATTAAAAGTTTGAAACTCTGACCAAAATTCAAGCACCCAACTGAGCAGACCCACACTCCAACACACCCAAACTCTATGCACTGCCAAGTTCTTCCTTCCACCCCTGCACTGACCACCCTCTTTTGATGTAACTGTCCAAATCCCCAGGTGTCCACAGCAGCATGATTTCCTATAAAACATTTAGTGAAGGACAAATCTGGCCTTCATTACTGCTCCTGTGTGCAGTGCCTGGAGCAGCTTATCACCCCTCGAACGCTATTATGCACCAACCCGCGCCAGTATACCAGGCTGGAGCTAAAGCAGATTAGCAACACAGCACTGGCTCTCATGAGCCCTGCAGTGAGCATGGCCTACTCCACCCTGCCATACTGTGGAGCAAGGCCACTGCTCTCCATGCTGCGTAGCAGATGGTGTGGAGCACAGCTACAATACATGGACAAAAGTATTGAGACACATGATAACTCAATGTTTATTCTGAAATCAAGGGAATTATGGCTGCTACGATTCATCAATTGGTGATGTGTCAGGAACACAGACTTAACAGGTAGGAAGTGGAAGTACAAGCAGGGTTTAAGATTTATTAAACTGAGTACATACACAATAACCATCACGACTAGACGTAGATAAGAAGACTGACAAAGACAGAGTGAGACAAAGTGTCTTAAATAGAACAACATTGGACACACCTGGACCCACTGATTACAAAGGGCCAGGGTTATAAATGATACACAGATAGGAATGGGTGGAGCAGGGGAGACGAGACCAGAGAAGGACAAGACAGATACGTGACACTCCACCCCCACCCTCCACCCCTAATGAGAGTATTCAACTGGGCCTTAATAAAAGTAAGCTGTACATAATCAGTATGTACACAAAGTGTGGACTGGTGAGGAAAACAGTTATCATAGTGAACCATCCCTCATTTGAATATGGTTTTAAATATGCAACGGCCTGGCCCGTTTTCTCCTTTTTCAGACTGATGGGGTGTGTGTGTGTGTGTGTGTGTGTGTGTGTGTGTGTGTGTGTGTGTGTGTGTGTGTTTTACCATTCTTGAGCATGAGGTTTGCTGCGACCGTGACAGGCTTAGGAGGGATGATATTACACACAAAAGAGACCGTTACACACTCTGCTACAGGCGCATACATCAGCCTATTCACCCGTGGCACAAAGCTCTAGTCACAAGCCTCTATTCCCTCCATCCCGCTCTTGCTCTTTCTTTCTTGCTGAGCAACCCACAGTTCAACCTCTGCTGTTCTAGGACCCCTTTTCTATCATGCCTGGACTCTGCTTCATCTGCAACACAGGTCTCAGATCAGCTCTGGCTTTTTCATTCTAAATCTCGGCCTGGGGGCCAGGATCGTCTGCGGGATGGCTTTGTGAGGGAGGTTGCAGCACACGTTTCTCCATTTTTCACCCAAAATATTTCAGTGAGATTAGTAATGAGGGTCCACAAAAGAGGGACTTAGCCATTCAGGCGCAGTGGGACGAGTTCTCCTGCAGACGCCTACTTAAATCTTCCTGGACCGTTTAGAAGTTTGAATTGGTTCTTTGCCAAAAACATCAAAACACTGCCCTGTTCCTACACTCAAAGTAAAAATACGCTCACTAAACTAAGCTTCACTTAAAGCAATCTGGACCAACTTCCTGGGATGTAGCGGCTTTCAGTGGACAGATTTTATAATCCCACTAGAATTTGTCCAGGCCCCACCTGCTCACACCAAAACTAGGCAGCATTATTGATTATTTACATTAAATTACTGTGTAATTATTATGATTTTATATGGAATATTGATTAATGTGCTGGATTCTATTCCTGAATATATATACAGCAGTGCTACTGGAGTGTTTAAACCCCTTAGTGTCATCCAATATGAATCAGATTCCAATACCACATATCAAAGTGGCCCAAATCCAAATTAAAATAGGTCAGACTCAGTGTGTTGGCTGATCATAGTGCCACACAAATCACACATCTGAATCACATATGATGAAAAAGATCTGATTTGGGCCACTTTTACTTGCTGTGTGAAGGTAGCCGAAAATAGTTAAAAACGTCTTTTTTCACTAAATGCATAACCAAGAAACGAACTACCTTGGATTAAAGGAATCAAGGATGACACGCATCCGGGAACGATCTACTAAATAAATGAAACTGAAGAAGAAATTCTCCTGAGGCTTCATGCTAATGAAAGTTGAACCAAATAACCTCCAGTTCAGCAAACTGCAAATGACCCCATAACGAATGTGTCTGATGCTCCAGTGATCTTTGACTATGATGATGAAACTGAGTGGTGGGATGGAAACACTGTGATGCCCAGCGGTAATGTTTCTAAGAAAGCAAAAATACCCAGGAGTGAATGAAGGAGTAAATCGACTGTGGGCGTGTGCTGTTTGATCAGCAGGTCAGGACAACTAGACCATTCAGCCTTCCCTCACAGACTAAACACAGCCCAGCCTCAAGATATTGCAAATAATACACACGTAAGAGCAGAGCTCAGCTCCAAATCTAATCTATTACATTACATCTGTTTACTTCAGTCAATTCCAAAGTGTCACTGTGATGATACAGCAACAAACTCAATATGTGGGGAATGCAGAGATTCTGGGATGATGCCACCACTCACTGTCCTACCTAGTTGCTCCACCTTGTAGCTGTAAAGCCAGAGACAGAACATCATCTGTTTGTGCACAGCTTGTGTTGGTCATCCTCTAGTCCTTCATCAGTGCTCACAGGACGCTTCCTACAGGACGCTGTTGGTGCACTGTTCTCAGTCCAGCAGTGAAACCGAGTAGTTTAAAAACTGCTATCTGATCCATTCCCACCAGTGCAACACACTCCAACACACCACGACCATGTTGGTGACACTGCAGTGCTAAAAATGACCCACCACCCACATAATACATGCTCTGTGGTGGTCCGATGTGGTCCTGACTATTGAAGAACAGGACGAAAGGAGACTAGCCTTCATATTTAGACCTACATTTATATTTGTGGCCTTCAGCAGACATTTTTATCCAGAAGATAAGTGTTGAAGGTTTGATGCCTACTTGGAGAACAGATCCTTATGCTCATGCAAATAGACCAGCATCTTAAAATACCATTAAGTCAAGGGACTCTAGTCAATATTTAACACCAGTCAGCTCTACTAATCTGAGGTCACTCAACAATTTGCACCTCATGTCAAGTAATTAAACTACTATGTGGATGTGTTTGTTTTGTGTTAAAGATTTAAATAATATTCAAATCACTGATAATAGCATTCATGGCCATGAGACTTCTGTTATAATCTTTATTACTCAGAGTAGATCGTCACAGCCTGATATATGTTCACTCTCTCAGTGGGTGAATGTGTATATGTGAGGGAGATTATTTGAGAATGAATCATTGGCTAATATCCATGTCCGTATCCTCTAAGCACCCACTGCAATCGTTCACTTATCACCAGCCCTTGCGGACTGTTTAATATTGTGTACTGTGCTAATTGGTAATGGCAGACAGGAACCGGCTTTCCTAAAGCCATGTTAGCTCATTATGTGCTGCATGTTTTGGAGTAAATATTTGGATTAACACACTCAACACACTATATCCAGGGTCACCAAGTGGGTTAACGTACTAGACGTCTTCCTAGCCCTCACAAATGCTCCACAGACACTGCAGGTCCTGCTTAAGTGAAGCTTTCCTAAGATCTGTGCTTCAAAGCAACGACAACAAAGTGTCTGTGTGGGTTTTGAAGTGGAGATGGATGGAAGTTGTTTGCAGCGCTGTTCACGTTCCCGTGGCGATCAGTGATTAAACGCTGCTTTCTGGTTCACACTGACTGTAAAACATGGGAGTCTGGAAGACCACAGCATTAGGAATGAGTCACCAGGACAACTGGAATCAATCCAGCAATGCAAAAGTGCTCAACAAGCACATTCATCCCTTCAAAATTAGAACAACTGTGCAGGGTCAGAGCTTCACATTTTGCTTATAAGGGCATATTATAGTAGTCTGTGGCATAGCTTCCATAAGCCTTAGTCTCCATTCATTCCTAATGCAACTGTATTTCTGTGTATTTTATGAAGTTGAAAGTAATAGATTGTAAGTCAGTACGTTTGATGCTTTATGTTCACTCGGGATCTGCCTCGGTAATGTAGCAATCAAGTAACAGGAGCTACAGTTTAATGGCCCGCCCCATTACTCCATCTTCTCAATGCACTACTATTCCACCTCCATCTTCTCAAAGCTTATTACTCCAGCCCATCTCCTCAACACCCCATTACTTCACCTCCAACTACTCAATGCCCTATTACTCAACACTCATTTCCTCAAAACCCCATTACTACATCCCATCTCCTCTACACCCTACTGCTCCACCTTTGTCTTCTCAACACCATTTCTCCACCACATCTCCTCAATACCCCATTACGGATTAACTGATATATTCCAAAGTATAGGTTTATAATTTCTATAATTTTTTTCTCTTAGTTTAATCTCTCCCTCTTGCATTTGTCAACTCTGTCCTCTCTCTTTCTCTCTCTCTCTCTCTCTCTCTCTCTCTCTCTCTCTCTCTCTCTCTCTCTCTAAGAGATTACACACACAAAAGAGGCTCCCTCACACACTTGAACACACTGCGCCTTTCAACCAATCACAACAAAGCCTCCCTCTCGTCCTGTTTGGGCACAATATGCCCAAAAATGCCACCTCCTCCCTCTGCCTCCACCTTTCACACACACTCTCCATCTCTCTCTGTTATCCAGAAGCATTTCTTTTCTGCTGGAGAATTGCGTGGCAAACCAGCTGTCCTGTCATATGTGACTGTGTTAGAGCATAATCTATAAGACTCTCAGATGTAGCGCACACACTGATTCAAAATCCTAAAGAAAATTATATTTTGAATTAAACGGATTTGTAAGATGGACAAATAATTACAACTGATCTCACACAAATGATCCCTCATTATAAGTTAGTCATTGATTTGTAACAGCTTTATAATCCCTATCTGCCAGAAAAATGCCTAATATCCCCTTACTAATGCCAACTGAACTTTGGGTACAAAGATGGTTATATTTTGATATAAGGATTAGGATACATTAATCAATAAACATCCCAAGTTATCAAAAGTAATTTGTTTTATCCATCCACTCCCCATCTATCCAACCATCATCCATCCATCCTTCATCTGTCCAACACATCCATCCATCTGTCCAGTCATACATCCACACCCGTCCATCCATCCATCATCCATCCATCCATCCATCCATCCATCCATCCATCCATCCATCCATCCATCTGCCCATCATGCCCATGCCCAGGCCCATGTATTCACCACGCTGGCCCATGCATCTACCCACACCTCCATCCACCACATCCACCCTGCATCCATCCAATCATCCATGGATCCATCTATCCATTTATTCAACCATCTACAATCATCTGTACACATCATCTATCCATCAATCAATTCATTAATCCAGCTACTCATTTATCCATTCATTTGTCCATCCATTCATTTGTCCATCCATGTGTCCATCCATCCAACCAGCCATGTGTCCATCCATCCACCCATCAATTTATCAGTTCATCCAACCATCAATCTATTGTTCCATTCATCTGTCTTTCTGGCCTCTTTAATAATGTAGAGGCTTCCCCTGAGATCACTGCCTTTCAAATATCAAGCAAAGTCTCACGATCACAGCCATTCACCAAGTGTGTGTTCCACACATCCTGCAATCAATAATCGGGCCACTTAACCAGACCTCAAGACACAGCATGAGGACAGGAGAGAGAGAGAGAGAGAGAGAGAGAGAGAGAGAGAGAGAGAGAGAGAGAGAAGCTTCTGGCTCAGGAAGTGACTCGTATGAGAGCTGTGGGAAACATTAAAGCATCAGGCAGGAAGTGCCACATTAATGTTTTATACTTTATTAAATACCATCTCCCAACAATGTCATGAAGAAAGTATTAATGTGGTTGGTGGCTCTAGTCTGAGAACAATTTAGGTAATGAGACAGACTCAGAACTGTTGTTTCAGTACCAGCTCTTCTTTATCCGCATCAACCCCTGAGGATTTAGAGTGAACTAATCAGAGCCTAGATTTCTCAGAGCATCCTTGAGCATCAATCCTCACATAGACTCCTGGAGCACGGTGATCCTAATGAACACGACCACCCACTTGGAAGAAATTAGCTTAACACCAGGCTCTATCCCCACACTTACCACTTTCTTTAAAATTCTGAATTAGCTGCAGATCAGCAACTTCGCATGATGCAGGCTTACAGGCATCAGACGAGCTCAAACGCAGCGGCTCATTAACCCGCCAGTGTATCCCACAGTGTCCTCTGAGTTCCCGACTAACGCTGCAGTGGATTCTCCGCCACACAGCAATACAGCAGCTCACTCCCTCTCTGTCAGTCTGTAACCCTAACTCATTCACCATCTCCCTGCCTCACTCAGTGTTGGTCTTCTCTCTCATGCTCTCTCTCTCTCTCTCTCTCTTTCTCTCTCTCAGTCTGCCTGTCTGACTCTCATTCACCATCTCCCTCACCTGTGTCTTTTTCTCTCTCTCTTCACCCATTCAAACTTTTTTTTCAATCTCGGCCACTCATTTCACTCTCTTATTCAGTTTCTACGATCTGTCTCATCCACTCTGTCTGGGTTAATCTCTCTTCCTTGCCATCTTCTTCTGAGCCTGTCATAGTCTTTTCTCTCCACTCTGTCTCACTGCCTGCCCCTCTAATCAATGCCACTATCTCGCTTCCTCACTTCCTTAAATTTCGTTTTCAATATCTCCAAGTGTCTCTCATTCAGTCTCTCTCACTCAAGCTTAGTCAACCTCTTATTCACTCTTGCTCAGTCTCTGAATCTAACTTCATTCAGTCTCAATCCTCTCTCTCAGCTCTTCAATCTTCTTTTCTTATCAATTTCACTCAGTCTCTCTCAATCTATTTTTCCACCTCTCACTATCTCACCCTCTTGCTCAATTTCTCCCTAATCTCAATCTCTCTTCAATCAATCTCTCACCAGTCGCCTAAATCTTCAATCAATCCTCACTAGTCTCTCTAAATCTCTTCTTCAATCAACTTCACTCAGTCTTCTAAATCTCTTTCAATCAATCTTCACTCAGTTCTAAATCTCACAAATCAATCTCTCACCAGTCTCTCAATCTCACTTACAATCTCTCATTCTCTCTCTCTCTCTCTCTCTCTCTCTCTCTCTCTCTCTCTCTCTCTCTCTCTCTCTGTAACTGATGACTAAACACCTGCTATCACTTTCAGCCACAAGGTTTCACTGTGTCACGACTGAGGAGAATAGAGACAGAGGAGATGGATCAGGAATAGCAAACCAAAATGCTATTGGGTGGTGGGTGGGGGGAGGAGAGAAAAAGGAATTCAGGGAGAGAGGGAAAGAGAGAGAGAGAGAGAGAGAGAGAGAGAGAGAGAGAGAGAGAGAGATAGATGTTATGAGCAGCTGAAAACTGTGACTAAAACACATCAACATGATTTTCTTCACTCTGCACAGAGCTGCTATTTCAGTCCACACAACATCAGCCAAAGCCAATAATAATAAATCCAAACACTTTTCCCATCCCACCCTGGCACACGAGCTGCAAGACCCTCAGTGTTGGTAGTAAATGTTTTAAGTGTGGAGGCTGTGAGGCAATGGTGAGATGTTCTCTAAGCGACTGGCTAAATGAAAGTTGGAGAAACAGTTTTGTTTGTTTTGTTTTTCATTTGTTTCCTGAATTTGATAATGCCAATTACCCAACCCCATTAGGACTCTCCCTCTATCACATATGATACTCCCAACACTAGGAGGGTGAAGACAAGCACATGCCTCCTTGTGAAGCCAGTCACCGCCTCTATTCACCATTGAATCATAGCTGGGCTTCCAACATGCTCAATACAAGCTCCAATACAGTGACTAACAGATGGCTTGGTTAACATGGCCATGCCATATAAACTGATCGAGTAGTTACTATAAAAAAGTAATCCATTACATAGCACTACAAAACACTTCTCTCAAACTTTAAGAGGATTATTTCACATCCTCTTACACACATGAAAGAACAGAATGTTAATTTATTTATAGGACTGTCTAAAGTATTACATTAATAAAGACAAGAAAATGCATATATAACCAATATAAATTATAATAAATAAATACAATAATGAAAATCAAACGTAAATGAAGATCAAAATAAAATAAAAATTAACAAAAGATAGAAAGTGGAGCAGAATATATCTATATCCTTTAAGACAACATCATGAATCTTATTGCTAATTTTTCAGGATGTATTCGTAGTTTGACATACTTTTATTCAGAAGACATATACCAGACATTGTTATTTTCAAGAGATCCTAGGCTACTCAAATTTGTCTTCATTTGAAATGTAAAAAATAACAGAATTTATTTATCCACATGAACATGAACTAGCTTTTTACTTGTGCGTACAATTTATGTACTTATTTATTTTGCTTATAAGGATTAAAAACTCTTTATCCGTCGGAAATTGATCATCCAAAGAGATTCTGAGCTGAAAATGTAAAATATGTGATGAGTTATTTGTAATGATTAGATTGAGAAGGATATTTATAATAATGAGTTCTTCATAATACTTGACAGTGGCCACCTAAATGTCCTTTATTATTTTTGTTATTATGTATCAGTATTATCCCTTCTCAGGACATGTTTCTGAAATTTGAACACTATATGAGCACTGCACTGCATCTAGGTATGTATATAATGTTCTTCGGCTGCAAACGTTTGTACAACAACTGCAACATTAATTGAATTTAACTGTGCAAATTCTAAACCAAGCTGAAGGATTAGCTGAAACTGGTTAATATGGCTTAAAACAAATGGAAGTGAGCAATCACCAATTAGAGTGACTACATTTGCATATTACTAACTGGTGGATATTCACACTTATTCACTGTTATCAGCATTAGCTTTTTCAGTTCCTCTAAATTATTCAAATAAGCCAATCCATTCATTTCACATCAACCAACTGAGCAAATCCCATTTTCCACTGTATCAGTTCCCAGCAATAAAGCTTGCACCACAGCACATGATACACCTGTCACAACTCATACATCACAAACCTCTGCCTGAGGGAATGTCTCTGTATTACGGGACCACTTTTAAAACCCAACAGATGTTTTAAAAGTGAAATACAGAGAGAAACGAAACAGTTTGTTCCCCAGAGAAGCGCCTAAGTCAACCCACTTTAGCCTGCCTTCAACTAACACTCTCCATCTGCCTCCTTCTAGTGATCAGACGGTCTGATAGGGACTCTCCCGGTCTGGGCTAAAGTTGTACAAAAGCAGAATGTGATCTTTCTCTCTGGTTTGATTTAATTTAAAGTGGTGTCTGATCACTAGAAGGAGGCAGTTGGAGAGTGTTTGTTTAAGTGGGATTGTAGCTACAGTTGAACTCATTTTCAAGTAGACTGATCAGAAGAAAGGAAAATGAACAGAAAGGAGATGCAGGTTATTAAAACACAAATGATTCTTCACTATTACCTCCTTCATTATCACCTCTGAGCAATGCATTCTGTTCCAGCTCCGAGTGTCAACTGTCAAATCACATGCTTCACAGATACGCAGCAGAAATGTGCAAGTGTGAGTCAAGTCTTGAGTCTCTGAACTATGAGTCAGATTTATTGTCTAGAGTCTCTAGGGTGCGAGTCTGTGTTGAGTCTGGAGTTTATGGGATTTGAGTCTGAAGTAGAATCTGGAGTCACTGTGATATTAGTCTGAATCAAGCCTGCAGTCTCTGGGGTGAGTCTGGGGTGAGTCTCTGGGGTGCATGTCCAAGTTGTGTCTAAGGAGAGCAAATAAGGTTCGTGATTTGAGTCTAGTTGAGTCTGATTTGTACTGGATATTCCTACATACCTTTTCACCCTGAGTGAGCTTGTCAGGTAAAGGGTACCACAGAGATCTCTGAAAGCAAAATTCACTCATAAACTCAAACAGCTTAGACCTGGGTTTATGTGAATTCTTATAGCAGGTAATTGTAGATGCACTTGGGAGGCTGAAGAACCTGAGGAATGTACAGTAATGTGTTAACTGGGAAAATGAATCTTCTGTTGCTGGTGTATTGCCCTGTTATTTGTGTTTATGAAGATAAGGGTTGTGTTGCTGTGTGTTGGGAGACATGGGGATTCCTTTAAGCTTTTAATCTCTGTCTGTGAGCCCGCGGGATCAGGGTGCTGTGTTTAACACTGTCCCTGAGCACCACACACACACACACACACACACACACACACACACACACACACACACACACACACACACACACACACACACACACACACACACAGGGCTCTCTCTCACTGTCACTCCCGGGACAAAACACAATAGATGCTTTTCTCTGATTTGGGAGACTGAGGTCCTCTGGAGAGTTGAGGGGGAGACAGAGTGTGTGTGTTGGCCTTTCGGAGGGGGCTCAGGGTGGCCCAGCTGGTTAATGAGAGGCTTGCCTTTGCCCCTACAGACAACCCTCAATCCCTCACACACACACACACACACACACACACACACACACACACACACACACACACACACACACACACACACACACACACAGAGCGGGTCAGTGGGGTCCCCATTGTGAGTGGATAATAAGGGGGTTGGACATGTAATCAGGCAGTCTGAGTGGCTCTCTGGCAGTGGACAGCTGGTGCAGTAGACATACCTCTCTGAATATTCAGGACCAGCCGCTTACTGGCGCCCGCAAACCAACCCAATACAGCTCAGTGGATCAGACAAGTGTAATTAAACAAAACAACAAATAAGAAATATATTCTAATGACAAGAAAGATACTGAAGTAATGATTACTTAACAAATTACAAATTAATTCATGGTGTACTGAGAAATAAAAAATGTAAACAAATGTACTGACCAGCTGAATAGTTAACATTGTTGTTGTTTCTTATTTCTCAGTATACAATAAAAAAGACCATGTAGTATGTAGCATCAGCATCAGCAGTAGTACTAATAGTAGCAGTAGTAGTAGTGTTAAAAGTACAACTGTTGATAAACAACAGTTGATGCAACAGCAGCAGTAGTAATAGTAGTAGTACAGTATCTGATTTTGGTTTGCTGACAAGGTGGCAATAGTGGCAGTACCAGAAGTAGTAGTAATAGCAGTGGCACAGTAACAACAACAGCAGCAGCAGTAGTAGCAGAATTAGCAGAAGTAGTATTAGTTTTAGTGTTGAATTAACACTGTGAGTTTGCTGTGTATTAGTAGTAATAGATGTTGTAGCAGTAGAAGTAGCAGCAGCAGTAATAGTATGAGGGCTAGTGGCAGTTCAAGTAGTAGCAGATGTACTATTAGTAGCTGCAGCAGCAGCAGTAGTAGTAGTGGCACTTTTAGGAGTAGCAGTAGTATTAAAAGCAATTGTCCTAGTAGCAGAAGTAGTAGTAGCATCAGTAGTAATAGCAGTACTATTAGTAGTAGTAAAAGCAGTACTAGTAGGAGTAGTAGTAGCAGTTGTATCAGTATCAGTAGCATCAACAGTAGTAGTAGACATAGTAGAAGTTGTAGCAGTAGCAGCAGTTGTAGCATTAGTAGTAGCTGCAGAGGTTTTAACTGGATAAAACAATAATAATATATAATAATAACCTGTAATTATTTTGTTACAAAATATTCTAAAACAAGAAAACACATAAAATCAATACTGAAAGGCAAACAGACCCCAATCTAGGGGAATGATAATCTCAGCACAGTAAATCACAGTCCTTAATGATCATTCTTCTAAACCAAACACAACACAGACCTTCTTACAATGCCCCCTGTTTGCATATTCAAAACAGATTCAAATGAAGTGATCTTCAAAAGTCAACAACAGCAACAGCTTATGCTCTGGGGGTTCAGTTCTGAGAGACCAGACCCGCTCATTAAAATCGCAGCCATAAAGCAGTTTAATTAACACCATGAATGTCCAGTACTTGTGTTGATTACAGCTCACAAGTCCAGGTGGAGTCACCATCTTGCTATAACTACACCTCCCAGGCTTTAGTCCAGATGGCAGTCCGCTAACCAGGGCCCAGGGTGACATAATGGGGCTTAAACGGACATCTCAAGGGGATAGATCTGTCGTGCCATCCCAAACCAGTTTGCATGACACTTTAGGTTAGATATCCCTCAGTGCCAAGCGTTACAGAAAACAATACAATCTGACCAGATGTCACCTCTTCACTCTGGTATTGGACTCAATCATCTCAAGCCTTCATCTCTGTTGCCATGGGTGAAGCTACAAAGGTGACCCCAGGTCAGTGTAGATGAGTGTCCTCTAAGCTATAATGAAGACAGATGGTTTCATTCACCTTCTATCCTCCATTTGGAGAAGAGGGAACATCAGACATTAATAAATCATGCCAGTTCGGATCTCCAGGTCCAAAATGACTATACTGGGCATAATGGCAGTAATGAGAACCACATATTAGGTTAGGTCTAATGAACACATTTAGGCATGTATGTTATGAAGTAAGCAGTCCATAAGTAATTTAACGGCTTGGGCTCTGTATCCCCACATTATATTTGAACTAAAACAGTGTGACCTCATTTGCATAATGCAAATTTGTAGTACGCATATTTAAACTGAGTGAACAATGCTGAAAGTACAGCCATCTTCCTGTTACAGGAAACACAACGTGAATGGAAAACTGCTGTGTTATTTCTTGGCATTTCTTATTTTCTTCATTCTTCATTAAAAAGAGCTACAGAACATCTAGATGCAATTCTAGACATGATATTACCATTTGCCATCTGCTGTGATAGATCAATGAATGAATGTCAGTAAAGTAGGTCATCATACACTATACATTCACCAAGCACTGTATCAGAAAGACAACACCAATACTGGGTAGGTTCCTTTGCAATCAAAGCAGCTTCAATTATTCAAGGCATGGATTCCACTAGTTTCTAGGTGGCTTCAGCCAGACTCTGAAGCTGGGGACTGCTAAGTAACAAGAGAGCAAGAATTAAAATAAGGATGAGCTACCGTGGTGATGGCATATGAACCTTTGTAATGAGTAGGATTAATAAGGTGCATAATTGAGGATAGGAAGGGTTTGGGTGTGTTCCTATAATGAAGAATTTGAGTACTATTGGATTTGCTTGGCCTAAATTGGGCCACACACATGAACGTAAAATGTCTAAGCATGGCAAACAATCTGCAAACACACTATAGCTGTACAAACTCAATGGTCATTCTTACATTGGCAGATAAAATTCTCAGTAGTCAGGGGGCGATAGAGGACAAATAATAAACTAAAACTGGTCTGCCATGACAGTATACCGGAGAGACAACTAGACAACTTGACTCTCGCTGTAACAGCCCTTGAGGCAATGCTCAGAATGCAGCTTGATCTTGCAATGCGTTGTATTTTGAAATGCAACTATGCACAAATCTTGTGTGAATATGTTTCAGGTCTAAATCTACTCTGTAATTATGAGTTCAATAATAGCAGACCAATGCAAAAACAGCCTGGGGCCCTTGGGGAGTGTTTATGTACTAGCCTACTCTTGTTAGTAGCACAGTGTTAAGCGTTTGTTAGTGATGCATCAAAATCTTGTGAGAAATGTTAGAAATGCAGGGCGTAGGAAAAATTTTACACAGTATGGGCAAATTATTTTATTAAATTAAATAAATTACATGAATGAGATTATGTTGAAAAAACATTCTGAAGATTTCGGGTAAAATAAATAAATAAATGAGATCACATTTTTACCTCATTCTGACTACTGATGAGAACATCACCTGAAGCCAGAGTGTATTTCAGGTCCAACAAGTTAAAATCCAGCCCAGGCAGTCAGAACAAAATCCTGAAGCTCAGGATTGCCATGAAATATCTGCCTCTGCCTGAAGCTGCTGGCCCATATCTGTATGATCTTATGCATTACAACACTATGGAAAACTTCAGTTCTGAAAACTTTTTATTTTCCTCTCCTGTTTATTATGCAAATTTCAGAAATATCTTCTGAAAATGGAGACATTAATGGCATTTATGGGTTTACACTGTCACCACAATATGTCATTTCTTAATATTTGAAAATCATACTTTTACAAGGCATGAAGTGATATCTACATTAGACAATTATTTACCAGATGACAAATATCTCCCCTGAGAGTACAGACAAAAGGATAGTGCAAAAAGGAAGCAGAAGAAAGAGACAAGTCTGTGAGGCAGCTATGTGGAGCTCATCCAGTCAAGCGACAGATTCATCTATGAAATCATAACTTAATTATGACTGTCAGCACAGAAAGTACCATTGAGCATTGCAGAGAGGGCTTGCGGCCTGATCTTTGATCTACATCAGTCCGTCCATTTATCATCCACCCATCGATTTCAATCCAACTGTCTATCTGTAGTCTGACAACTGGCTCATTCATTTATTCAGCCACATTTTCTCTGAGGTGATATACCAATATTTATATCTATATTGGGATATATACAGAGCGGGATATGGGCTGAGCAATATATTGATATTTATATCTATATCAGGATATGGACAGAGTGAGATATGGGCTGGGATGATATTGTTTATACCAAGGTTTTTAGGTAGTGTTCTTTTTTAATCTGGTGGAAAGAAATTTTTACTATGTGTCCTAAGTGTGTGTGTATGTGTCCTACTATGTGTCATATTGTATATATCATATATAGCCATTCAGCAAAAACATATCGAGATATGGTTTTTGTCCATATTTGCAGGGCCTGCTTTACATCAGTGAAGACCATTAAAGTGTATTATGTTAAACGGACATATGACTTTTATTGTTTTCTCTTCTCCCCCTCACCCATCTATCCATCTCCATTTAGTACCTGTCTCTTTATCTCTCTCGTCCTCTCAGAACTGTGTTTGACTCCATTCCCTCCTAGCCAAGAGCTATGCTGCTATGAAGTAACACTGTCCACTCAGCACAGGAAGAGCCGGGACTGAAATAATGTTTACAGTATTGGAGCAGGAGTCCAGCACATTTCTGACTCATCTCTTTTCTGTTTTCTCTCTCCTTCCCAGAAAGCAGTAAGTGATGGCTGATAGACAGGCATAAGCAGAACTCTGACATGCATGGTGGGGAGAGAGAGAGAGAGAGAGAGAGAGAGAGAGAGAGAGAGAGAGAGAGACAGACAGACAGTGGATAGAGGTTTAACCCGTTAAGCTTCTTTTTATCTTCAAATGGCCGTGGCTTATTATTTATTTACATTTACAGAATCTGACAGATGCTCTTATCCAGAGAGACTTACACCTAAGTCTCTTAAGTTATACTACAATGGAAGGAGAATGTTGTGTTACAAGTTTCAACCAAGCATAGTATTGTTTGGTACTGACCACTGGGTATTGGTAACAATGTCAAAATTCTGCTACCATGACAATCTAAAGCTCAAAGACACTTGCTTATTATATAGCACAGTGTTACTGCCCAACCTCTGTGATGACTAAAATTTGATATAAATGGAGATATAATATAGTCTGATCTCCCTTCAAAATAAAAATGATTCCTTAAAAATAATCTGTTGAGAAATCTAAGCTTTATTGTGGTTTTAAACCAAATGTTTCCTTGTTTAGTTGTATTTGTTTATAGGCCAGTTTTGCATCTGGCGGCCACATTGACATATGGTAGCAATGGGACAAAGCAGTCAATGTGATGTACAGCAATGTATGTCAATGGCTACAAACCTCTTCAGCTCTTCGACCTCTTCTAACTGCACACTGCAGCAAGACGACAGCAACACTATTCAGTCAGTCAGCTCACTGCTGGAGGGATATAGTCCCCTGGGTTTTGTACACAAATAGGTTAATGTTTAGCTAATCTATTGGCAATTCTATGGCCAACTGTGTGTGCATTTGCACACCTTTGTCCACAAATATTTGTACATATAGTGTATGTACCTTTGTGGGGGGCATCATATATATATATATATATATATATATATATATATATATATATATATATATATATATATATATTATATATATATATATATTTATTTTTTATTCACTATTAGCCTTGCAGCAAAAGCACAATAAAGGGGTTGTACAGTTTCAGATTTCTGGCTGCACCATCACTTCAGAGAGTTAAAGCGAGATAAGTGGAAAAATGCCAAGCTGGGGTCATCTAATTTAGATTCCGTGCCAAACTGCGGTCACCACTCTCTGAATAACCGGGCGAGTTGTCCAGGCCCTGAGGTGGGGCAGGCTGGAAAACAGCTCCCTGCATGGATTTACATTATGAAAGTGCCAGTGCGGTGCTACTGCCAAAGAGCTTCAGACTCTTGAATCAGAGAAAGAATTGAATTAACGACCGCACGGCCAAGCACTAATGTACGGAGCATGGCTCTGAGAAACGAGGGCATATGGTTCACTGCTCAAACACTCCACATTCCTCACCACATTACTGACCACCACAATCGAGAAATGCTAATGACTGCTACTTATCTGAGGTGGATGAAGGAGCAGGATCTACGTTCTGTAATGTTCTTTGCTTCTAATTCAGTCCTGAAATTTGCTAAGGTTGTCAATTTAATCTGTACTATTGCATAAGTTTTGTAATTGAATTTAGTCACAATATTGATACTGGAGAGAGTAGAAGTACAGCCCTCCATAATTATTGCACCCCCTGGTTAAGAGATGTGTTCTCGAATAATAACTGAGTTTTATTCAGAAGAAATAATTGTTAACATCAAATCACATGTGTGCCACAATTATTAGCACTCCTGATGTGAATACTAGGCAAACCCCTTTTGCCAAGAAACCGCACCTAATCTTCTCCTATAATGGGAGAATACAGTAAGAGGGATCTTCGACCATTCCTCTTTGCACAATCTCTCTAAATCATCCAGCCATCTGGGTCCTCTTCAGCTCATCCCAGGTTTTCAATGGGGTTGAGGTCTGGGAACTGAGATGGCCATGGCAGAAGCTTGATCCTGTGTGTGGTGAACCATTTCTGTGTAGATTTGGCCATATGTTTACGGTCATTATTTTGCTGAAAATAGTGACGACCCATCTTCAGCTTTCGGGCACCAGATTCTGTTTTAAAATGTCCTGGCGTTTCAGAGCATTTATGATGCCATGCACCCTAACAAGGTTCCCAGGGCCTCTGGAAGAGAACAGGCCCACAGCATCACTGATCCTCCCCATTTTACAGTGCATCAGGTGCTTTTCTGCATACTAGCCTTTTGTGTTATTCCAGGACCCACTTATGGCATTTGTTGCCAAAAAGCTCTATCTTTGTTTCATCTGACCAAAAGCACACAGTCCCAGTTGAAGTTCCAGTACTGCTTAGCAAACTCCAAACTTTGCATTTATGATTGTGAGTGCATGCCTCCCAAACAGCTTGTTGGCATGCAGATGGCACCTGATGGTTGTTTTGGAGACTTTGTGACCCTAAGAAGCTACCATTTGTTGCAATTCTGTAACAGTGAGCTTTGGAGAACTTTTTATTTCTCTTATCATCCTCCTCACTGTGCAAGGTAGCAAAATAAAACTTACTTGAATGGTATGTTCTTTGTCTTTCTTGTGTTAAAGAGAAATGGCTCTTGTGTCACTTCTACATTTATACCCTAGAAACAGGAAGTTGTAACACAATTAAATGTTCCTACATACTCTGGATCAACTGCATAAACTAGTGTAGAATTGACAGAAATACTTTGTAATTACATTTATTTACTAAGAATTGTTTAAAAGCACACTGTGAACAGATGATTTTATGAAGTAATAATTATTTCTTATTCAGGATTTTCCTTAAAATTCACTTGAGTTAAAGGTTGGATTTTACTCTTTTTTCCATTGTGGTTCTATATTATTTAGAAAAAAACTCAATTCAATTAAAAGCTAAAGAACACATCTTAACCAGGGGTGCCAATAATTATGGAGGGCACTGTAGGTGATAATGCTGTACAAAATATAGCAATTGGGTTTGTTTTTGTTTTTCTCCCAATTTCCAATCCCAGTTGTTTGGGGTTTTTTTTCCTCAGTACAATGGAGATTATCCAAATCATGAAAAAGATTAATATTATTCAACTCTATGAATATAAACAACATTCATAGGCTCATTCATTTAATCTAAACACTCTTCCTCAGTTCCAGTAAATTATGCACAGTCAAATCTCTCTGACTTAGTCTGAAATTCTATGTAAATATTAACTCCTGTTCAAACTTATCTCCCCATCTCTCTCACAATGGCAGTCAACCTCCTTATGTACGATTAAAGTCTGTTTACTATCGCCAAAGAATTTTAAGTAGATTAGAGTAATGGATCTAATTCAAGATGGCTTTTTGAAAGGATTATTGCTGACTGTGTGTGTGTGTGTGTGTGTGTGTGTGTGTGTGTGTGTGTGTGTGTGTGTGTGTGTGTGTGTGTGTTCATGCACAAGGTATAATACATAAGTCCAACTTTTTCTCTGCATTTTCTCTAGCCACCTTTCACCCTATTCTTCAATGAACCACCCCACAGTGTCCTATGGACGGCATTCTGTGAGCTCTAATGAAGGGCTAGTGAGTGGTCACAGTGTTTAAACACTCCAGCAGCACTGCTGTGTCTGAATAACAGGGTGGTGAATGGGCTTCAAAACAGCATGTAGTCATTTTCACCCCACCTTTAATAAGATAAAGTTAAATATAATAATAATAATAATAATAATAATAATAATAATAATAATAATAATAAACATTTATATGCATCTTAAATAACTATAACAACCTAAGTTACCACTAATCCTGCTTTTAATAAGACTCTAAAGTCACAGAATGTTCTGAGCTCATCAGCATCGGACAATCATTCCCGCACTCAGAGACTGAGTCGTTTTTTGTTTCCCCCTCTTTCTCTTCACAGCAAAGCTTAAGCTGATGCTGTAATTACAGAGCTGAGTCCTTGGAAACCAATACCACACCCAGCTATCATTCACTCCTAAATCAGCATTTAGAAACAGATATTTTAAAGATGGAATTTCTTTCATAAATCAGTTCTACAATATACTGAAACCTGAAATCACAACCTACAGTAGAATGCACTGATAATGTATTCACATCATTTGCATTAACCCTGCAAGGTTCCCAATGTAGATCATTAAACTTTCATCATACATTACATAAACAAACATTGTATGTTGAATTATTACTCTCTCTAAACACTCTGAAATGATCTAAGGAATTCTGTAGAATGCGTGAACTCATCTCTGTCAATCACCACATTCACATTGGTGGGGGAGACATTATAAATTTAGTTTACACTAAAAATACTAGGTTGAAACCAGTAAACACTGGGTCAATATTGGATGAACAAAACATTGGGTTGTTCAGCAGATTTGGTTAGCACTCTGACCCAGAATTTGGGTTGAGCATTTAAGCTAAATACTAAATGCTGTGTAATTTTGGTTACTCTACTGGGTTTACAGAAGCAAAGCATAGGCTATATTTTGATTATGGCATTGCAAACCAACTTGGATATCATAGCAACCACTTAAAGGCAACCACTTGCTGCACCATAGTAACCACTTAACATCTGCATTGCAAGGGATCCCATAGCAACTACCTTTGATACCATAGCAAGCACTTAGCATCACCACAGGAACGCTTAGCAATATGTTGCAATCACTTCAGATACCATTGCAACCATTTTGTAGCACCATAACAACCACACAGGAACACCATACAAATCACCTAGCAACAACATAGGGTTGCTAGACAATGACTATGGTGTCCCAGGTCTAGGGTGGAGTACCACTCTGCAACATCATGTCAACCACCAGGGAAACCATATCAACCACCTGGCATATCACAGCAACCACCTATGAACTACCTGGGACAAACTATGGTGTTAATAGGTGGTCGCTATTGTAACTTAGATGGGTGTTATCTGTATGTATTTATATGTTGGTGTGCATTGCACAACCATGTTCAAAACACAAACCAAAGTTTGGTTCTATAAACCCAGTAATGCAGTTAAAATTACACAGTACTTAGGTTCAATTCTTAACCCAAAAAGCTGGGTCAGAATTATAACGTAATCTGTTGGGTCAGAATGACCCAATGCTGCGCTGGTGGTTTCCACATGCATAAATGCAATTGTCATTCATCAGGTCAAAAAACTGTCTATGAAATTAGTTAATTAATCATTAATATACAAATGTGAGACGTATATACTGAAGTAAGCTAAACAGAAAATGTAGCAAAAACAAAAATAAAGCAAGATGTTTCTGCTGCATGACACAATAGTCCATTTCACTGTAATGACAGACACCTTATGCTGATTCTAGCCCCCTCCTCCTCCCCACTGGCGGAGACGGAGAGAAGACACTAACTAGGTCAATGAGATTCCTTCTCCTTAAAACATCAGCCATAGCAAGAGGGTTGCTGCACTGAAACTGCAATCCATTTTCCATGCTCAAGAAGCCTCATTTTCTACTCTATGAACTGCACTATCATATGCAGCACTGCTACACTATCACAGGTGCAAGGAGTTGAAGGTGACTGCAGGGACGATGCACATCATATACGGCATTACCAAACACAGTGGACAGTGCAGTGGACACCCACGGATGCTTAATGGCCGTAACCAGTGGTGTCTGGCTAGAATTGTCTTTGTGAATAAACAAGTGACTCCGTCAGAAATCACGTCCACATTCAATGAAGGTTCCCCATAAACATATCCTACTGCTCAGTGCAGCGTTCTTTAGCTTCTAGAACAATCTCGTAAGAATCTAATTGCACAGCAACACCAAAACCTCATCCTAAATGTGAAGCATGGTGTAGGGATAATCATGGTTTTTGGCTGCTTTGCTTCAACTGAGCAAAACTATCTATATTTTATTAATTGTTGCATGTGCAAATACACATACAGATGGTCCAGTCCCCACAGCAAATTGTTGCAAATGGAATAAGACTCTGAATGACAGATATCAGTTATAGGAAGGGGATAAAAATACCAACTACTGAGCTGTGAAGCAGTGAAACTGTGTTCTCAGGAATGATGGCGTGCCATCCAGTACTTCTGGCTTGAGTTGGGGATAAAGTTTGGGGGTGATGCAATCAAATCCTCACAACAATGCTCTAACATCTAGTAGAAAGTCTTCCCTGGACAGTAGAGACAGTTACTCTAAAAAAAAGCAGGATAAACCTTTTTAATACCCTTGATTTCAGAAGAAATAATGAATGAGCGGGTCTCCCAATAATGTTGTCCACAGAATACTGTCATTTCATCCCCATTAAAAGACTTATTTGAAGTGGGACAGTGTGAAGGGGATACAATGAAAAAGACCCTGTTAAGTGCCAAGTTCCTCAAAGGTCTAAAGCACAAAGACTATGATCTGAGGAGCACAGGTTCAAATCCCAGATCATGCTGCTTGGCATCGGCAGACACACTACCCTCAGTGTACCAACACATGGGCAAATACACTGCTGACAAAAACCTCCCTAAGCTGTTGGCATATTACAGTCAGGGAGATGAATAAACCCATCTCTCTCTCTCTCTCTCTCTCTCTCTCTCTCTCTCTCTCACACACACACACATTCTCTTTCCTTCTCCCTCTCATTCTATCTCTCCTTCATCCTTCCCTGTGGAAACTAAACCTGCCAAGAGGTTTCATAACAGCACGCTCAGTTGGATTAATGCTGATCTGGGTGCCAATCCTACAGCTAGCTGTGCAGTCGGCCGAAACCCGCCCCGTCCCATTTCAGACAGAATGGCCCTCTGCATCTCCAGCAGCATCCTAAAGCACTTTCCCCTGAGAGAGCACAGAGTACGATTTATTACAATTCATACTCCACACATGGCACAAGCTATTATTATGGACCTAATGGCAGACCTCACACAGCCTTTTAAACTGCAGGGGTCTATTCGCCAACCCGTACTTCAGATCCTCAGTCTCAAAACGCATACCTTACAATCTTATAGGCGCGACCTCTGCTGAAAAAAAAAAAAACACCTGGAAAGCTCATGCTGCTCAAGCTGGTTAAACTTGTTAAAGCTTTTGAGCTGTTCAGCTCTTGAGGAGCATCAGGAGGAGTCTTTGTGAGTTTGATAGTTGTTGGTATACAAACATGATCAACCAGTATAACCGACAAGACCATGCTGGTGAACCACCACAACCAGCATGACCAGCATGACCAAGCATGGAAAAAATAGAAAGACAGGCCAAAGAACACAGTTCCATTGCTCCACTTCTCAATGATAGGGGGCTTTATACCCCTCTAATCCCAGACCCAGTTGACGTCTGAGTGTGTGAAAGTGATATTTTTAGTGAAGAAAATGGAAATCACAGCAGTTCTTAGAGTAGACATCATCTGGTTGGACCAGCTTAACAACATTCCACTCTGATAAGAACATATAAACAGTGTGAACATGGCCATGCTGACACACACACACACACACAAACCCACATATAATCTTGTTATTATACACTGATAAGATATAAAATATATAAGTATGAATGAGTGAAGAGCATTCATGGGAAGAACTGGAGATTTGTAACCCTGCTGCACACTGGTACACATGGGGATTCTCATCATATCAACAAAATTATATTTTTAAATGTCCAAGTTATACAATATATAATCCTAGGGCATATTTTACATTCTTTACATAGACAGTGAAATATGTCAAGCCTTTTTTTTATTTTACTGTTAATAAGAAATGAAAATGAAACTGAGAATCTAAAATCTTGATTTTAAATAAATTACTAATCAGTCAATATAAACAACAGAAAAGTCCTGACATATGCCACATTTAATGTAAATGAATATATAGGATATATATCTTTTTATACTAAAGAACAAGCATGCTCCTCTTACCATACAGGATCACTTTATAGTTCTGTAATTACAAACTGTGGTTCATCTGTTTATCTCCATACTTTGTTTAGATCTCCTTTCACCCTGGTCTTCAATTATCAGGACCCCCACAGAGCAGGTATTATGTGGGTGGTGGGTCATTCTCAGCATGTGCTCCTGTTTGCCCTCTTTCTTTGCTCATACAGTGTCAAACTAATCTTTACAAATAACACATCAAAATTATTGTATTGTCAGCTCAAATTCACAAATTCATACAAAACATTCTTTACAGATGTTTCAGCTGATGGTCAATTTTATTTGCCAAATTATTAGAGTATTAGAGGACATCAAAGGTGCTGACCAGGCAAGAGTGCCCAGCTGATTAACAATACAATGGCAACATCGCTCATCCAAAATAAAACGTGTGATTGTCGACAGTCTACAGTGAAATTAAGCTGATTCCAATCCTGCTCCCCACCGTTAATGAGGCCACATTACTCAGCTCAGTGGTGGCACTGTACCTGCATGCACTAATTGGAAATCCTCACTAATTTATGTCTCAGTGAGACGCCTGGGAAAACATGTCAGATACTTCATCAGATCAGTGAGATTACAAAGCAGCTGCTTTATATTTTATACCATCAGAGAATCTAAACCCTGGCACTGCAGCAGAGGACCCGGATACAATCCAAACTCCTCCCAGTATAACCAAAACTCCTCCCTGTGCAATGCAAAAGCAGTTGTTTTCTCATCAGCATGAACTACCAAAGCTGTTCTTCCCCTAAGAACTGCATACTGGCAGCTACAATGACAGGTATAATTTGTCTACTGATTGTAAATATATTGGTTCAGATCTGATCAAGTCCAGATACTGGTCTGGGTTGAAGAGCTATAATTAAGACATAACTCATCTGAAATAAATTCATAAATTATATTCATCATGAAATGTTTGCAAGGTGTAAACAGCAGCATTTTCAGGTGATGCAAAATATTGCAGGAATGAATATTAAATTAAAAAAAGATTCATTTAAAAACTGACATTCACAGTTAGCAGTAGAGTGGAGTTGACCGCTTACAGTCTCAACATGATAAGGAGGAAACGCAGGCAGAAAGGAATGTGTGTAGGCTTTGGAAATCCTTCACAACCCAATCAAAAATCTGCTGAACCAGTTTTTTCCCCTCCATCTCTACTTGAAAATAGATTCACCAAGACAGATCACTCAGCCAGCTTCTCACACCAGTTACCGGCAACCTGCAATCCTGCAATATTCAAATTCAACTCTGTTTGGATAAATTCCATTTCTTATCTAATCAGGGACATAATTACCTTGATTATGATTAAAATTAATGATTAATGTATGATTAATTTTTCTTTGGTACAAGCTGCTTGAGTTGCTCAGTTGGCTCCTTGTTTGAGTTCTGTTTGCACATTTGCATTAGTGACTTTTATTTTGACATGGTGTCTGCATTTGTTTTGATTATTTTTATTTTAAAATGGTCTATGACTTTAATTTTGACACACCGGTTTGTAGTGTAATGATTGAGAAAATTTCCCTCATGCTCCTTTTTCTGTTTTCTTTTTTGTGTTATTGAATTTTAATTTGACATGGTCTGTTCATTTGAAATGATCTGTTTATATTTTGACATAATCTATTCATTTGAATGAATGGCTGTGACTGAAATGGATCCCTATTCCCTCCTTTGAAATGTGCTATATAGGAATAGACTATTTAGTCTATTTTGTGCCAAAAACACAAATAGGGATCCATTTATGTCACAGCCAATGACTTTAATTTTGAAATGGTCCGTTTAATAATTTTGTATTAGTGACTTTTATTTTGACATAATCCGTTTGTTTTGTGGTGGTTAAACAGAGCGATTGCTTTGCCTTACACACTAACCATTAATAGTGGAGTCAGTTGTTCTGAGGCGGACTCTGAATTTCCCTCTGTACCGAGTCACACTACAGCCGTACCTCCACACCTTCCATACCGCCAAACTCACTGTCGTCTCTACTCATCTTCTCAACTCGGGATTGGCTGTAGACTGTCTGCCACACTGGCACAGTCACCCTGCTGTAAACTGACAGCCTGCAGACTCACAGTGCTGACTTGCATTACAAGCTACTCCTACCCATGATGCTCGTCTTCCTACTTAGCTTAAGCTCACCTCACAAGGCCTGGAATAACTCTTCCTTATCCCATTACTCCCCAGCCCAGCGGCACAGACTGGGAATGCACAAGAAGGCACCAAGACTGTGCAAGCTGATAAAGAACTTCTATCCCAAATGCCTGGTTTCACCAATCAGCCATAAAATTAGAACCACTGACTGGGGAAGTGAAAGACATTGATTTTCTCCATCCACAGTGGAGTGAAATGTGCATAATAGGCAGGATATGGGAAAATGGGCCAGCATAAGACTCTGAGACACTTTTAAAAGAACTGCGATGTTTTAGACCAGTGTTTCCCAACCCTGGAGGCACACCTGCCCTACACATTTTAGCTTTAACACACCCCTTGCAACTCTGAAGGGCTTGTTAATGAGCTGAATCAGGTGTATGGGGAGCAGGGTAAGCTCTAAAACATGCAGAGCAGGTGTGCCTCCAGGAACAGGGTTGGGAGAACATTGGTCAGAACATCTCCAAAACATCAGACAGGTCTTGTGGAGGATTTTCTGGTATGCAGTGGTCAGTACCAACTGAAAGTGCTCCAAGAAATGGCCAATTATGACACAGCACCCAATGCCAATTGATGCTCATGGAGGCCCCACATTTCAACTCACAAGACTTAAAGGATCTGCTAACATCTTGGTTCTAGATACCACAGGTCACCTTCAGAGGTGTTGTGGTGTCCATGCCTCAAATAGCCAGATCTGTTGTGGCAGCACAAGGGTGAACTACAAGGATGGACTTCATCAGCAGTAGCTGCAGCATGCTGCTAACATTAGCAGGACTCACTCTGTTAATATTGTACTTAAATTTGGCACTGATTGATTTGATGTGAATCAATACATAGTAGTACCACTATAAATCAGTTGGTACTATTAAGAGCATTAGGAGCCCATGTAGATGATGACGTTAGAACATAGTAAAGTGTTGCTAAACTGCAGTGTGAAACAAGAACATGTAAACAATCTAAAACAAAACAAACACATGAACCTTGGTCCAAACCTTCAGGTGTGACACCAGATTATTTGGGCAGATGTCTGTACTATATGCAATTGAACTACAAGCTGTTCTCAGGTCAGTGGAAGAAACCGCAAGTGCCGTACCTCTTTGGCCCTCTCCAGCTCGTTGTGCAGGGCCTGCTTGGAGATCTCCACTTCGATGATCTTCTGCCTGAGCATCTCGTTCTCATCCTCTGCTCGCGTGCGCTTATCCTCCACACTCTCCAGCTCATTGTGCAGACGAACCGACACGTCTTTGGCCACCTGTGGTCAGACGGACACAGACATTTAAGGGGATTTAGGAAATACAAACGTAGTCTAGGGTATTCCACAGAGTTTATTCCTTAAAAGGTTCCACCTGTAATTTTCACAACATTACATTTGTTTGTATTTAATCAAACACACACAGACCTTGAGGTCCTGCTCTAGGTTGCGCAGCAGTTCTCCATCTACGTGGCCAGTCTGAGCAACACGCAAGCTCTTCTGCTCGGCCTTGCGCAGACGGTACTGCAGGATACGACAGTTCTTGTTGGAACGGTCCAGCTCTCTGCGCATCTCCTGCAGCTGGTACACCTCCTCCTCCAGGTAATTGTCCCTGATCTCCTCCATTTCTGCTCGCAGCTCGTCCACTTCATCCTGACCACAGAGAATCAAAGAATCGCAGTCAATGTCAGAAGCACACTTATGTCAACAAAAGTCAACACCTGATCATTCAGTGTTTCTTCTTCAAGGGTACTAAAAAGAGTTTATCCTGCTTTTGTTGGAGTAACTGCCTCTACTGTGCTGAGAAGTCTTTCTACTTGATTTTGGACCATTGCAGTGTGAACTTTCTTGCATTCAGCAATAAGATCATTAGTGAGGTCAGGATGTTGGAAAATCACCACCCAACCTCAGTCCCAACTTCCCAGCTCCTCCAAAAAGAACTGCATATCAGTATTAGAAGTATTACATGTGTTGTTCTTTTTTCTTATTAATGTATAAATCTCAGCCCTAATGGTCTTACTGAGACCTTATTAAGACCATGTTCCTGTTAGAGGTGATATATTGATATTTATATCTATATAAAGATATAGGCTGGGTAATATATCGATAGTTACATTGCATCTGGAAAGTATTGACAGCGCTTCACATTTTTGGATTTTTTTGCATTTTGTTATGTTACAGCCTTATTTCAAAATGAATTACATACATTTTGTCCCTTAAAATTCTACATACAATACCTCAAGATGACAAAGTGAGAAAAGTTTGAAATCTTTGCAAATTTATAAAAAATTAAAACAAAAAAATATAACGTACATAAGTATTCACAGCTTTGTTCAATAGTTTGGTGAAGCACCTTCGGCAGCAATTACAGCCTTTTTGTGTTTGATGCTACAACCTGTTTAGGGACGTTTTTCCCATTCTTCTTTGCAGAACTCAAGCTCCACTGGATGTGAAGCACCAGTGTACAGCCATTTTTATATATCTCCAGAGATGTTCATTGATGCTGTCTCTATCGTGGTATTGGTATTGGCTAGGTGATCAGTGCCTGATTTCCTCCAGACATGATGCTTGGCATCCAGTCCAAAAAGTTTCATTCTTTTTGTTTGTCAATAAAAAGAGCTGAGATTCTTTGAAAGCAAACTCCAGATGGACTGTCATGTGCTTTTTACTGAGGAGTGCCACTCCACCATATAGGCCTGATTGGTGGAGTGCTACAGAAATTGTTGTCCTTCTGGAAGGTTCTCCTCTCTCCACAGAGCAACAGCTGGTTTTTGGTCAGCTCCCTGACTAAGGCCCGCCTACCACTCTGGGAAGAGTACTGGTGGTTCCAAACTTCTTCCATTTACATAAGATGGAGGCCACTGTGCTCGTTGGGACCTTCAATGCAACAGAAATCTTTCTGTACCCTTCCCCAGATCTGTGTTTCGATACAATCCTGTCTCTGAGGTCTACAGACAATTCCTTAGACTTCATGGCTTGGTTTGTGCTCTGACATGCACTCTCTACTATGGGACCTTATTAATAAATATAAACAGGTGTGTGCCTTTTCAAATCATGTTGAATCAGCTGAATTTACCACAAGGCTCCAATCAAGCTTTAGATACATCTGAACAATGATCAGTGTAAAACTAGATGCATCTGAGCTCAATGTTGAGTGTCATGGCAAGTGTCAGGCTGTGAATACTTATGTGTATGGTATGTTTTTGTGTTTTTATTTTTTATATATTAGCAAAACTTTCAAACAAACTTTCCTCCTTTTGTCATCATGGGGAATTGTATGTAGAATTTTGACAGAAAAAATGAATGTAATCCATTTTGGAATAAGGCTATAAAATGTACAAAATGTGCAAAAAGTGAAGTGCTGTGAATACTTTATGGATGCACAGTATATCTACATCAGAATATAAACAGAGCAAAATATGGGCTGAGGCAATATATATATATATATCGATGTTTAAATCTATATTGGAATATAAACAGAGTAGGATATTAGCTGTGGCGATATATCGATTTTTGTATCTATATGCGGATGTTGGCTGAGGCGATATATTGATATATTTATATCTATATCGGTATATAAACAGAGCAGGATGTGGACTGGGCGATATATTGATATTTATATCTATATAGAAATATAAACAGAGCGAGATATGGACTGGGCGATATATCGACATTTATATCTATATCGGAGTATAAACAGAGTGGGATATGGACTGAGGCGATATATCAATATTTATATCTATATGCTTAACAGCAGCAGAAGTCACCATCAAAATGAGAACCAGTAGCCTGAGGTGCAGAATAAGAGCATGCAAGTTCATCTATTTCAGCTCCACATTTATCATCAAGCCAGATCAACTATCAAACAAATCTAGATCAAAATCAAGTACATAATATCAAGGCATAAGTCCCATAGGCAGTTCTGCTATCACTGCCACGGCACTGCGTGTAAAATACAGAAATCCAGACGAGAGAGAATTTAAATGCTCATGCTGTAAATTGTGTAAGAGGGGTGTTTCATTCAGCAACACATTTGGAGATTAGAACAGGTTATACTGACAGAACACACAGTAACCTTTACATAACTGTACTCCAACAGAACATTTGATCAATATTCCATATGCTGCCCTCTAACATGGGAACACCTGAGAGTGCCTACGTTATTTACAGCACAGCTTCCAAACTATTATACGCAACCTTCATGGGACGATAGAGGACAGAGTCACGTGTTTATATCATCCTGCCATGTTCTCTCAGTCTGCAGATGCTTCTGCAAGGCACACCACTACTGTGCTCCAGTGCCTACAGTTCAGAGACAGTGTTGTGCAGAGAAGACCAAGCTCTGAGAGCAAGAGTTAGCCAGAATAATCTTTATTAAGGCACATATATACACCGATCAGCCATAACATTATGACCAACTCCTTGTCTCTACATTCACTGTCCATTCTATCGCTTACCATACAGGAGCACTTTAGTTCTTTAACTACAGACTATAGTCCATCATGCTCCATCCTCCTTTCACCCTGTGTACCCTGGGGTACACCTGGCAGGACGCATCAAAAGATTACACAACGTCAGATGTATGATCCCAAGGTGGGGTGATGTCCTATTAACTTTTCAACATCTTACAGTGAGCACACAGGCTCATCGCACAGCTGCCTCACTCTGCTGTCTGCCATGCAGAGGCACAAATTCAACCATGCAGTTTGGTCCCTGTAGACCAAGGTGACCTAAAAACTGCTGGCTTACAATTCGAGGATTTGGACATTTCATGGGTTTTCAGCTCTGCATAAAACACAGTCCCTGGGGGAGAGGGTAGGAAAAGCTGGAAGAAAGAAGCTGGAAGAGAGAAGGAAAAAATAGAACAAATGGAAGAGAATTAGAGAAATTGGCAAAAGAGACAGAGGAAGAGCATGTAGTGAAAAAGGAGATTAAACTGAGCCAGAAGGAAAGGAGGAAAAAGGCAACAGATGAAAACGAAAGAAAGAGTAGTTGAGAAGAAAAGTGAGGTGGAGAAGAAAAGAAGGTAACAGGTAGAGGAGATGACAATCAGAAAATGAGAATCAAATGGGGAAAAGAAAAGTAGAAGAAAATCCTGGAGGAGAAGAAGCATACAAGATGGAGAGGTGGAGAAAAGGAAGAGAACAGGAGGAAAGTGAAGAGAAGAACAGGGAAAAGAAAAGAACAGGACGGGAGGAGAACAAAAGGTAAATAAACAGGAGATGAACAGGTGGAGGAGTGGAGGAATGGAGATGAACAGGTGAAGAGAAGTAAAAGAGATGAACAGGTGGAGGAGAGTAGAACATCAGGTGGAGAAGAGGAGGAAAGTAGATGAACCGGTGCAGAAGATGGTGACAGAGCGGCAGGAGAATATGGATATGATATGAAGAGTGTAGGAGAGAAGGAAATGAGAATAACAGGTGGATGAGGAAAGAAGATGAACAGGTGGAGAATATGACAGAACAGGTGAAAGATAGGAGGATAGGATATGAACAGGTGGAGGATAGGAGAAAAGAAGATGATCAGGTGGGGGAGAAGAGGACAGGAGGTGAACAGGTGGTGGAAGAGGAGAGAAGAACAGGTGGTGGAGAGGAGAGGCTGAATAAGGGCAGTACAGAAGTGAAGGGGCAGGAGAAGAGGTGGAGGGCAGTACCTTGAGGTAGTCGTTCTCAGAGCGCAGCTCCTCCACCTCGCGCAGCAGCTCGTCCAGTGTGAGCTGGGCTCTGTCCGCTCTGAGGTCCGGCTGAGCTCGCGCGGCGGCTGAGGCCGCTGAGGGGGAAGCGGCTGTGGGCGCGCGCGCTCCCGCGGCCGCGCTGTGTTCGGAGCCGGAGGCGGCGGAGCCCCCCGAACACGAGCCCGACTCCGCGTCGCTGCCGGCGGCCTGCGCGAGCCGCTGCGGGTCAGAGAGCGGCTCGGAGGCGCAGTCGGACAGATCCGAGCTGCTGTCGGTGCGCGCCACGCCAGCGCTGCCGGTGGGCACGCGCACCGGGGACGCGAGGCTGAACGGGGGCGCGCGAGGCGGCGCGCTCGATCTCCTGCCCGCCTTGCTCTTGGCCGCCGGTGCCGGGGCAGGGTGGGTAGGCGCGCTCGCTCTGCGCTCCGCCGGCGGCACGTGCTGGGCGACCTTGGCGGGTTTCCTGGCCGGTGGCCTCGCGCAGCTTTTCCCCGGTTTGTCCGCGGCTCCTGGGCGGCGCGCGGCTGCGGGCGCGCGCTGGGGCTGCTGGTGCGCGAGCGGCCTGGGCGATTTGGGCAGCGCAGTGGAGGAGGTGGAGGTGGTGGTGGGGGGCAGCGGCTTGGACGCGCGCGGGTACAGCGCCTCCTTCAGAGCGGGTCGGGCCGGAGACGGAGCGCGGTTCGGCCTGCGCTTCTGTAGCGGCGGCGCGTCTCCGCCGGAGCCGTCAGCCGCGCGCTCCCGCTCCATCACAGCCGACCACCGGAGCAGCAGGAGCAGGATAGGAGGTGTTCTTCACTCCGGCCTCTCATCACCTCAACACACACTCCATCACACAGCAATGGAAACGAGCGTCTGCGCGCGCTGCTCACTCCTCTGTCTGTCTGTCTGTCTGTCCTGCCCCCTCGCGCTCCCTGTGACGGCGAAGAGCAGGGAGAACACACACACACACACACACACACACACACACACACACACACACACAGTCACTCACACACACACACACACACCATCTGCAGCCGCTGCGGTGTGACGCCCGTGCCGTGGTTCGCTCCCGTGCGCATGCGCAGCTGCATACTGTAGCCTATACGCTCACACACACTTGCGTACGCTGAACAAACACACCTTCAGCACATGCGTGCGTGCGCGTGTGACGCGATGGAGTGTTGGGGAGGAGGGGGGGGGCAGCAAATCACTTTACTCACACACACACACACACACACACACACACACACAGGGAGAGATGACAGACAGTGTTTGGTTCTACGCAAATGTTGAACAGACGTCTCTCACCATGTTTTCACATCGAGTATCAATAAGATTAACAGCAGCTCCACCTCAAGCCACTGAGCAGGTGGCTTAAGGTCACTATTCAGGACTGCACACACACACACACACACCGTGATAAAGCATGCAGGGTCTCCATAAAGGACTTCAACTAAAACACAGCGGATTAGTTGCACTACTCTCACAGTGCATTTAACCACTGTGCAGAATGTGGAGAATGCATGTTTGGAGACAATAATCAGTTATTCAGCATGAAAAAGAACTGACTCAGTATGATCTGATGCTGCCATCTATTGGCTTCAGAGAGTCACTGTAGGGCTGATTCATTTTCAGTCCCAAGTGGTTCTCCACTAAGTCCACACTCAGGTGGTGACAACAAATGCACCTATAGTGTGCAAATCCTCAAGAGTGACAGGGTGAAAGTGTTCCAATGGGACAGATTTAGATCCTCACACACCTTTTCTTTGTGTTTTATTACATTCATACAACTGCTAACAGCCAAGGGGTTTAAATACACGTTTAACACATTTATTCACACATTTATTTATCCATACTGATATTTACAAATCTTTTAACATGTAATTTGTGCATAGAAAGTGATTAAAAATAAATAACATGTGAAACATCCAGAGTAATACAGTGCTATATGTAATTTATCCTGATTTGATTTGAGAATTAATAGGAATAGAACAGAATAGAATAGAATAGAACTTTATTGATCCCTTGGGAGGGTTCCTTCAGGGGAATTAAGGTTCCAGTAGCAGCATCAGTATACATTTACATTTATGGAATTTAGAAGACACCTTTATCCAGAGCGACTTACAAAGTTCTCAGCAGTTGACTCATATTTCCTTAGCTAGTAGAAGAGGCTAAAATCCAGAAATTCCTCAAGCTGTTCTGCTCAAGCCACCCAGTGGATTTTAATGTTATAAGAGTTTGTTTCCAGGGTTCAGTAATAAATATATTATATATGAACATTACTTTCATAAACTTGTATTACATTTATAAACTGTTACAGTGGGGTTAATAAGGGTGCAAAAAGGGTGCTCATGAACACCCTTTATATCAGCAGGATCAGAAATGGGACACCCTACAGCCTCACAGGCACATGAGGACTACAGGGCCGCAAGTGTACCATTTGTGAAGGGGGTCAGAACACGTATAAAAGAAGCTAATGAAAGTGAATGGAAATGGAAAGTGCATGTGTTTTGAGTCAAAGGCCATTTTACATAGAACATGGCTACTCATCAATACGACCAGAAACACATCATACAGAGATTTCATTGAATAATGTTTGTTTAACCCAAAGTGCTGTAATAAAAACATTGCTAAACCCATCTTAGGCTGTTTGAACTTATTCCCTTCATTGAATAGTGCAATGTTATATTCACTGGGTGGCTTGAAGAATAGATGAATGAATGAAGGAAGTTACACTTATATCGTAACTTTCTAGATACTCAACAATGCATTATAATCAGCACTCAACCAACACTCACCAGCAAGAAGCAGCAGCCAATCTTTCCCAGCATCTGCTCTTCCTGAAATGACCGTGCACTTGGGGGACTGCACTGAGCACTAGGGGGGGCCAATGCATATCTGGATATACAGATATACATCCTCTCCTCATTCTCTCTCTCTCTTTCTCCCTCACACACACTTAACATGGATTTAAAATGTGGAATATGGGAGGAAACTCATGCAGACACAGGGAGAACATGGAACTCCACCCAGGTAGGGCTTTGAACCCAAAACAACTGGTAGATGCCAACATCAGATTTAACTTTGAAGATTTTTAATGTGAGCTATAAAAAGTTGTCATGAGAAAATAAAACATTGAATGTTATGTTCTACATCCCTAACAATATATTTTTTTGAACAGCAGAACTGTGACAATAAAACGTGTCTCCATATTACCACCTAAACGAGTGTGACCTTGTGTTGTCTTTATATTCTGTATACACCTTGTGTACTAAGGGTAAAGAATGACCTGCCTTCACTAAACCTAAACTAAAAAAACTGAGTCTTAAACCCCTAATCTGTTTAGCTTATTCCTGTCTTTATGAATATTTGAGTTTTCTTCTCTCCACTTTGCAGAAAGACTGCATTTAATCAGTGTCCACCACTTGTTTTTATTATAGCACACCTGTTTTATTCTTTTTCCCCCACACTAAATTAGAGATGATCATTTTTGCCTAATGTTCTGTAGGTGTAAGCATAAACATTTTAGAAAGAGATGGCAATTCTGCAGCTTCAGAACGAAGCAGAAAACTGTATAAACATCACTGTACAAAAATGTGTGGAAAAAATGTGGTGAAGGTAGTTTTATACCCTTAAGACAACATGAGGGTTAAGATGTTTATTTTCAAAATTAATAATTGTTTACCTCTTAAGACAATACCTTTTATTTATCTATTTATCTTTTTATTTATTTATGAATATTTTATTTTTCCTTTTTTTACTTACTATTTCTGCGACACTTTTTAAAAAGCTGTGTAATTTTAAACCCTCAGCTACACTGTAAATGGAGGTCACCCTCAGTGTATTCTTAATTTAATTAAAAGTAAAAAAAATTAATATTAAATATTATAATTTTTTTTAATGGATGGATGAGTCACATACCAGATACTGTTTTCAGGAGATCCTAGGCTACTCAAATTTGTCTTCATTTGAGATGTGATTGAAATATTTGTATATATCTGACCATGTTTTAATAAAAAAAATTTACTTGCACAATTTGTTTTTTAGCTTATAAGGACTAGAAACACTTTACATCTCAGAAACAAAAACATGAGCTATTTGTAATGATTAGATTGACAAGGAAATTTAGAATATGTTCTTCAAAATACACAACAGTGGTCCAAATAAAATAAAAACAACCTTTAAGACCTTTATTATTTTTAGTATTTATGTATCAGAATAATCCCTTCTCAGGACTTTTATTCTGAAATTTGAACAATGCGTGAGCAAAGAGAGCAAACAGCCCCTGCCTTCTTTTTTTCTTCTATAACCCAATGTGTATATAAAGTGACATCATTAGTGACATAAATCAGTCTGCAGGCAGGTTGAGCATGTACATGTGGACAGAGCAGTAAATATGCACTGGAAGCTGCTTTAGTATTTAAATTGGGATTTAATTCAGTTGGAAACAAGTGAATTTCAGCTGTTTTCTGAGCTGGTTTACTCACTGATGTAATGATGGTTAGATAGGCTAATTCTGGTTTATGTTATGTTATGCGCATCATGTCTGTAGGTTACTCTGTTCCTGATTGTGAAGCCTAGAAAAAAGCATGTGACTGCCCTCAAAGTGCGGCTCTCGGGTTTTAAGAGTTAAATTTATCTGGGGTAGGTGATTCAAGCAAGTTCTCAGAAAGGACCACAGATGGCATTTAGATAGGTAATAAATATAATCTTTATTTGCACTTCATTAGTTCAAGAATGCCACATGTTATAAATACCACAAAACTGTTTAAACATGCCAAACTGTTTCATAAAACCTAAAATCATCAAATCCCTCATACAAAATTCTACTCTTCTCCTATACGTTAACAAGGGGGCTCTTTGTTGCTGTTTGTTTTTTCATTCCTTTAACTTCTGAATCATAATAGATGAGAGCAGCATATCCAGGTACTTTGCCTTTGGGTCATGCCCCGCCCCTTTTGAGTGAAAACAGTCACTCTAATTAAATACAGATTTACCATCAGTCAAAATAAATACCAGCCTTTCACAATTTAGTCATATAAAATAAGCCCCTTTTGATTTATAGCCATTAGGAGTCCAAAACCTATGGCCAGCATTTAAATCATATGTGCTGCTAATGATCAGCACTGTTTAATAGAAAAAACAGCATGTCTCCGTCAAAGGGGATGAATGACCCCACCCCGTGGCCTAAAGTGTCATATCATGTCAAATCCACTTTGAATCTGAATGATTTCGACTCCAACCATGAATAAAATGAACACACAGGTACAGCTGTTGTGCTTCAACAAATCTTTGGTAGCTGACTTAGTTGAAGCGTTTAATTCAGGCTGACGTTAAAGTGGGATCCTCTGCTTTACACTGTGTTCCATGTTCTGCTCTTTCAGTGCAGATCAGCATTCAGTTCTCAGATTTTAACATTATAACTGCTGACTTTAGTATTATTAACTGAGTTGTAACGAAGTGTTTCATAAAGATGTTCACATACTGACTGGCCGGGTCACAGCTTACTGTTTTCCTCGGGCGACCTGAACAACAGACATGTCCTTTAACTGTCCTACACTCTTTGGGGAAGTAAAACTGTAACCTAGGCTTTGTTTTATTGCTGGATGAGTACAATGCAACACAGTAGGATTAAGGATTATAACCCTACTATTTCCAGTTTGGCCACAGTAGTATGACTGGGGTATGCCTTTGGGTTGTCACGCAAAGGGGGTGTGGTCATTCAGACAATACCAAAGTGAAGTATGGCTGCTCTCATCTATAGTCGTATAGGTGATGAAGGTGTGAGATTTTGCTACTCTATATAAAACAAGCATTTGGAAAAGCAAGTTATTGCTACATCACTTAGGAAACCCACAAAATGGGTTGAACTTTATGTGCAGCTGAAAGGTGACCGGTTTCCATTATATGCCAAATAACAAGTCGGCCATGGTACAGATTCACTAAGCTTTAAATGTTTCAAAACTGAAACTTCCTTCTTTCCCCCCCCAAAAAATAAGGTCTAAAAGGTGAAATAAAAACAAGAGTTTTAAATCAATAGCTTTACTTTCCTGTTACAGAACAGGCAAACGATCTGAAAATAGAGACTGGAAAAGCAACACTATAAATAGCTTTGTAAATCTGACTCATGGGGCTTCAAGGATCTTGAGTACAAAGAAAGAGAAACAGAAAAGAAATTCTGCACAGTATAGTAAGTGAAGAAAAAAAAGCACTTAGTGATAAAGAAAGGCCCTTTATCAACAAATCCAACAATTTCACAACATGGCACAAGCTGGCAAACAATATTAAAAGTGTTAGTATACATTCCCTAAATCTGGAAATGAGAAGTCAGTTTTAAGTTCAGGAACAAAACCTTACAGAGCCATGGTTAGGAAGGTCATACTAAAAATGCCTTTTAACAAGGATAAAACACAAAACACATGGAGCTGTGTGGAAGACAACCGCGTAGCACTGTGTAACGGGTGGGTGTTCCCTACAGCAGCAGCCAGATCTCTTTCTACAACAGAAACACTGGGTCATAGACTTCCATTAAAAACCACAAAGCAAAAACAATTCCATACTATAACTAACATAATACTATACTTTACAATTTGTTATCCTCTGTTCACCCTGTTCTTCAATGTTCTGGACCCCACAGGACCACCACAGAGCAGGTATTACGTAGGTGGTGGGTCATTCTCAGCAGTGCAGTGACACCGACACTGTGGTGGTGTGTGTTACTGGAGGGTTTAAACCCCTCAGTGTCACTGCTGGACTGAGAACAGTCCACCAACTAGAAATATCCAGCCAACAGTGTCCTGTGGGCAGCGTTCTATGAGCACTGGTGACCAACACAAACTGCAGAAAGAGATGAGCTTCTGTCTCTGACTTTACATCTACAAGGTGGAGCAACTAGGTAGGAGTGTCTAATAGAGTGGACACAGTGTTTAAACACTCCAGCAGCACTGCTGTGTCTGATCCACTCGTACCAGTCCAAGACAAACTAACACACCATCACCAGTGCTGAGAACGACCCACCACCCACATTATATGTGCCCTGTGGTGGTGCTGACCATTAAAGTATGCAGAGAAACAGATGGACTACAGTCTGTAATTATAGAAGTGCTCCTGTATGGTAAGTGGAGATGAGAAAACGGGTTGAGAAACAAGGTGGAACTCATGGTAACACAAAACAGTAAGTTAAACAGAAGTTGAAATGGAAATGGTAACATGACAAAACAGGCCCTGGATGAGCTGGCCTGGAGAGACTCGATCTCTGTGCATTACAAACATTATGAACAGTCATTTTGGGTAGATGCCAATATATAGAGAAAACATGGAGGCACAGCAGTAACAACTCTCAGCTTCATGACACTTCATGAGTTAGTTATTTTCTAAAGCTGTCCGAATCATCGCAGACCACCATTAAGGGAAAACTGAACACAAGATCATTCACTACGTTCCTTCTGAAGCATCTTCCCAGTGCAAGACTCTTGAGTCAGTGAATTTCCTGTTCTTCTCCACTTTTTGAGAAACGTGTCACAATTATTGCATGTGTTAATTTAACGTATGTCACACCCACAGCTGGTTGAACATCTGTCTGATTCCCATGGCATTACAATCGGCTCTACATATAACAAAACTCGAACTCCAAGGTATTCCAGGAAATAAAGGTGCATTTATACACTCATCATCAAAAAATAGTTGCACCCAAAAAGAACAACCGATTGCAAGGGTGTCGAGTCACTCAGAACGACAGCAGGTCGTCATCAGCGACGAGTCCCGCTTTGCCTTCTCGTGCATCACACGTCCAAAAGATCTGGTGTCATGATGTGGGGTGCACTTTCATACGATGCCAGATAACATTTGGTCTTACAGGCACCTGCAGGCACTTTGACAACGTTACGTTAATGAGGTCCTGCAACCTGTGGTCCTAAGTTTTCTGAACACACACTCTGGTGCTGCCATCTCAAGAACTCGCCTTGAAGACATATTATGGTATGGTCAGACGCATCTCCAGGCCTATCCCTGATTGAAAATGTGCGAGATGCTATTGGATGCACTGTCAACACTCCACCTCTACCACACAATCTGCAGGATCTGAGTGAGAGTATTCAAGGTGCATGAGATGGATTATCACAAGCCACCATTAGGAACCTCTACAGCTCCATGCCAAGACACTACTTCTATATATATATATATATATTGTTTCTTCTTACATTTGCCTTCCTTTGCTTTGCAATCTGAAAGTTCTGGGTGTAACTATTGTTGCAATGTGTGTACTTGTCCTGTACAGAGCATAATTTTATTGGTTCTAAGCTAAATCAACGTTAATTACTCTTTATTCAAACGTAGGTCCATGTTTATTCAAGCAGAAAGGTTCACATTCTTGCTCTTCTGTTGGATCCTATATGATAACTGCCATTGAAAATATCACTTTATCTACCCAGCTCTGTCTGTAGCCCTTTCACTTCCAGTTCTGAAGTGCAGAATGATGCTTCTCTCCGTGGAATCATCTGCTGCTTCACTTTCAACAAAAAAAATAATACATCGAAAATAACAGCTATAGCGGACTGTACTGCAGCAACAACCATGTTAATAGTGCCTTGTAGTGTTCTGTATGGATGACAAGGTCATATCAGCTTCTTCATCAACTAGATACAGGTGTGGATTGTAGTGCAAATACATGACGAGAGAGAGGGGGGGGGGAGAGAGAGAGAGAGAGAGAGAGAAAGAGAGAGAGAGAGAGAGAGAGAGAGAGAGAGATAATACTGACAGACTGTGTAACATGTAGGCATTATAACACCACTTCCAAACAGGAAACTGTTAAAAGGCTATTGGGCATCTTATGGACAGCTGCTGAAATAAAGTGCTGTTGTCTCTTTACATTTACATCCACTGTGTTCACAATGCCAAACCAATCAGTGATGAGGAAAGACCTCAGAAATCAGGACTCGGCTTTCTGTTGCACTAGTCAGTATAGTTCAGCTTATCGTGTGCTGAAGCAAACGTGCACTAGACATCAACAGTCAATGTGTTTGTTTTCATGCCTAAGAAAAAGAAACCATCACAGATTTGCCGTTTCATTCTTGAATATTTAACCAGTAAATTGGGTTTCTTGAAGAAAACACCAAAATGGTTGCACAACTAAAGGCCAGAAACAAACAGTGCATCCAGAACGTATTCACAGCCTTATTTTTCCAATCACCAGGACTCTTCAAAGAGCTTAGTCAGAGAAGTGATCAAGAGCCCAATGGTCACTCTGACAGAGTCTGGACAACCATTTCTGCAGCCAGACGCAAGCCACTCCTCAGTAAAAAACACATGTCTGGAGGAAACCAGGCACTGCTCATCACCTATCCAACACCATTTCTACAATGAAGCATGGTGAAGTGGGAGACTAGTCAGGGTCGAGGGAAAAATGACTGTAGCGATGTACAGAGACATCTTTGATGATAACCTTCTCCAGAGTGCTCTGGACCCCAGACTGGTACAAAGGTTTATCTTCCAACCGGACAATGACCCTAAGCACACAGCCCAGATAACAAAGGAGTGGCTTCAGGACAACTCTGTGGATGTCCGTGAGTGGCCCAGCCAGAGTCCAGACTTCAAGCCGATTGAACATCTCTGGAGATACCTCAAACTAGCTTTACACCAACGCTCCCCATCCAACTGATGCAGCTTGAGCTGTTCTGGAAAGAAGAATGGGAGAAACTTCCCAAAAACGGGTGTCCCAAGCTTAAAGCATCATATTCAGAAAGACTTGAGGCTGTAATTTCTGCAAAATGTGCTTCAACAGAGTATTGAGCAAAGGCTGTAAAAACCTATAAACGTTCTTTTTTGGGTTTTATTTTGAATAAATTTGCAAAGACTTCAAACAAACTTCTGGAATAAGGCTGTAAACAAAATGTGGAAAAAGTGAAGCACTGTGAATACTTAATGGATTCACTGTACGTGATGAAAGGGGGTGTATTGTTATTTTCATGAGATCCTAGGATTACTGATATTACTGATACAAGGATGTAAGGGTGAAACCTGTCAACAGTTTTGGAGTCCAACACTGAAACTGTAGCGCTAAACAGTGCCTCTTGTGGCAATGCTCAGAATGGAGCTCGTGCTTGTGTTGCATTAAAAAATGCGGCAAGACATTTGTAAATGCAACTGTGCACAAATCCCAGTCTGCATAGCTCAAGTTTTGTGCCTAGGTTTTTCCCCACGTCCAGGCAGATACAAGGTTGTGGCTACCAGAGCAAAACTTGCTATAATATACCAGGTGGTTGCTATGGTGGTTGCTATGACTGGTATAAAGTTCCTCATTCCAAAAAGTTGTTTTAAAGCCTGAACTGCACAACCCTCGAAGCGGGGCAATGATGATACAGTATATGTCCAAAAGTTACTTTAAGTTGCAGCCATTGCTGACACAGATGTGCAAATGCACACTCAGCTTTTAGAGAAGTATTGCCAATAGAATAGGACTCTCTGGTTCAGATAAACAAACATGAACCTATTGGTACCACACCAAATGCCAGAGATGGGTTAAAGGGGTATAAAGTGCCCTTGGCATTGAGCTGTGGAGTTGTGGAAGTGTGCTCTCTGGAGTGACAGAGCTCCATCCAGTACTTCTGTGAAGAGTTGGGGAGTTGAGGAGGAGGTGAGTGGTGATCATCCAACATCCTGGCCTCACTAACACTTGCTGCTGAATGCATTCAAATCCTCAATAGCAATGTCTCAAAATCTAATACAAAGCCTACTTACTGCATAAACTGATTTTCAATATCCTTGTTTTTAGAAGAAACAAAGAATGAGCGGGTGTCCCAATACTTAGAGTAAACCTGGAGTTAGCTGGCTGGAAAAAAATATTAGTGGTTGAGCACTGCACTGCATGATATTTGAAGAGAAAGAGATCCAACTACGCCTGGGAGAAGGGTGTGGAGTATATGTACACAAAAGACTTTCTGACTATTGACTGACTGAAGTGAAATTTGGGCTCCATTGGTGTCTTGGCTGAAGTGGAAAATTGAGCAAATTTAGTTTCTCCAACAATTCCTTTAGATTTCCTTCAGTGCTGATACACATTAGAGCTCCACAGAATACTAATCTCATTCAAGACCACAATGCTGGCAGTTTTCACCTAGGCAATACTGAGAGTGCAAACGATCTCTCTAACCAATCCCAAGGCTCCAAATCTACCTCAGTTCTTCTAGACAAGTTTCTGAGGTCGTTTAGAAGCAGAATTATTGCGATCAAAACAATGTACGCAAAACTGTGACACCTTTAATATACTGAATGAAACAAAAATCATATGAGCAGGTAAATCAGAGCACTATATTCTGTTCATATTACGCTTACTAAACACCGGGTGTCCCGACAGCACAATCGATCACGATAGTGTCTGGAGGAGCCAACATGCCAAACGCTGCTGAGACACCATTACAGCTCTTCTAAACAGTGTGAAAATGTCTAATCAAAAATGTCTTAAAGAAGCAGGAGTCCTAAACTAATAATCCACGTGAGAAAACAAAGACCCAATCATCTCCTACCTACCCCATTTCTTCTCTGTGTGCGTGCATCAAAAAAGAGGGGATATTAATCTAGAAGGCACCTGTAGGACACCCTGACCTCGGGCCTCCTGAATTATGAGGTAGAGTGGGTGGGGTAGCACAGTAAAGGGGTATGTGTGTATATGGTGACTTCTTCCACATCTAAATGCACAGAGGTGGAGCAGAAAGCACTGACCGCCCTGTGTAACTGTATGTGCTTATGAGGGTCTGTATGAATGTGCAATCTAAGGACATGCCTATCAGTGGAGATTCGTACAGGCAAAGGAGACAACAGAAGCTTTTAGTTGTTTTGAAGAGTCTTCTCTCACTCTGGGCAATGCATGACTGACCATTCTCTGATACGCTCCATATGAGCTGGAGTCCTTGGCCTCCTGGTGGTAGGAGGCACATGTCACCCTCTGGTGGTCAGAAGCTGGAACTGCAGGGACCCGGGGCAAACAATGGGAAACAGTGGGGCTGGTTTGTGGGGAATCAGATGTGGGGGTATCAACAGCAGCGCATACGAGGTGGGGGCAGCTCCGGGGGCACCTCTGGTTCTGGCTGTAGAGAAAGGACGCTGTTGGAGAGCTCCCTGCTTGGGACTTCAAGAGGCATCTGCAGAAAAAAAAGGAATATTAAACATAAACTGGCTTCATGACCAGACATTTCACAATGTTTTTGAGATATGAACAGAGTGGGATACAGGCTGAGGCAATATATCGATATTTATATCTAAATCAGGACACAAACAGAGGGGTATATGGTCTGAGGTGATATATTGATATTTATAACTATACTGATATATACACAGAGCAGGAGGATATGGGCTGAGAAAAATTTATCAATATTTATATCTATAAAGGGATACAAATAGAGCGAGGCAATATTGTTTATACTGAGTTTTAAAGTTTTTAAATAACGTTCTGTTTTGATATTGGGCTCCGCCCCCTGCTCTCAGCTCCTCCTCTACTCTACTTGCCTCCACCCCAACTAATGGAGTGGGCATTTCACAATGGAGTTGAGACACAAAGTATGTTTGAAGTAGGAGTAAATCGTACTAACTTTACTCAAAATATCATCCACTAGCTTCAGGAAGATTTCATCCACATTGAAGTTATCCTTTGCACTGGCCTCGCAGAAACGCATCCCAGATATCCGTGAGGCAAACTGCCAATCCAAAGAGAGCACAACATTTCACAACTGGTCAGCTTATAAGCCTTTATTAAGATTATATATCTGAACACTGGCATATTGAGTGTTAAGGAGTTATGACTAGAAGTTACACTCACCCTCTCTGCCTGCTGTCGTGAGATGATGCGGTCAGCTTCACAGTCAAGCTTGTTCCCGACCAATAGGAGCTCTGCATCCTCTGACGCATACTGTAGAACACAACACTAAATCTCAACACAGTTTTTACCCTGTGGTACCCATTTGGTAGACCCGCCCCCTTCTCCTACTTCATGTAAGTTGCACTACAAATGAACTACTGCAGGCAAGGAACAGAAAGGGCGCAGTGAAGCAGGTCCTGTAGACACACTTTTCCAGTCAATCACGCAACCAAAGTGTAACCAAGCCTTCTTGCAATTTGTAAAAATGAAGAGAATTTAAATATCGGTATGCAGGCTGAGCATGTAAATGTAGAGAGAGCCGTAATCATGCACTGGAAGCTCCTTTGGCATTTAAAATAGGATTTAATGTGGTTGTTTCCAACCAAATTAAATCCTATTTTTTAAAAAACAATGATGAGACTCAAAATATGACAGTATGGTTGGTCAGTAACTGAAACACAATCAGGAGACCACCATGGTTAGATAGTTTTGTAGTATCTTATGATGTGTATGTATCATGCATGTAGGCTACTCTGCTCCTGAGATATGAAGCCTAAAATACAAACAAACAAAAACCCACAATGTGCGGATCTCGGGTTCTAAGAGTTAAGAGATGTTGCACTGCAGTGGTTGGCTTTACTACATAATCATAAAACTAGAGCATTTTTTTCTAAACATCAGTAGCTGCTTATGGTTCATTGATAAAAAAAAAACATGCTCTCAGAATCATTTCTGCAGTACCTTGTCGATCATTTTCATCCACTTGGGCAGGTCATCAAACGTCTCCTGCTTGGTGATGTCGTAGACTATTATGATGCCTTTAGCGCCTCGGTAGTAGGCGGAGGTGATGCTGTTAAACCTCTCTTGCCCGGCGGTGTCCCTAAAAAATACAGAAGCATTACTGCATTCGCACAATACAGCACCTCACTCAACAACTCATTACTGTATCCCTGAAGACCAGTATTGGGACGCTTCGTTTCTTAAATTCAAAAGGTATTACAAAAAAAAAACAAAAAAAAAACAACTTTCTACTAGATTGCTGTGAAAAGTTGGTTGCATTCAGCAACAATTATACCAAAAGCACTAGAAGAAGCGCAATCATTCCAGAGAACACAGTTCCACTGCTCCACAGCTCAATGCCAACAGGTTCATGTTTGTTTATCTGCTGCAGAATCCTATTGGCAGTACTTCTCTACAAGGACTTGACTAGATATGAAACATGCCTGGACATTCTGCAGAGTGCAAACAGCAGACAATAAGAAGCAATTTTGCATCTAATTTATTATCATTTTTGACCAAATTATATTTTAAGTTGCTAAATAAATAAAAAGAAACATGATAAAACATAAAGCCCAGCCTGACTGTAGTAAATCCGATGTTATAATTCGAAGGTTTTAAAGGAGGGATCTTCAGGTTTTCCTTTAGGCCAGCCATGGCCTGGTGGTTAGGGAACCAGCCTTGTGACTGGAAGATGGCCAGTTCAACTCCCTGAACTGGCAGGACTGAAGTGCCCTTGAGAAAAGCACTTAACTTCCCAGCTGCTCCCTGCTCTGGGGACGTGTGCTCACTGCCTCCTCGTTAGTGAATTCAATACAGCAGTGGTTCTCAAACATTTTAGATCATATACTGCCTATGATCAAGTTTACACCTCCCACATTCTGACTATAACTGCTGATATTTCTACACCTGCATTTCAGAGGAACAGGATGTGGCCTCCACTCATTCGTATGCGTCATACATACATACATACATACGTCATGGACAGGGAGACTTTGGGAGTGGTATGGAGCATTCTTTACTATGTGCCATGTTTTGTCTCCCTCTCCAGTGTCTGTAAGACTGCATCTATTGTTTCTTGTATGCTTTTAAGATAATACCCTTTATTTTTATTTAATTTTCTAGTAAAATGGCCTTCAATACAGGGTCTAAGGGGTTAAACCCTAAATACAAACTAATGTAATGTTATAAAAATACAGTCTTTGATATTTTAGTGCATGGAGCAGATTTCCTGAGGTCATCTGTTGTACCACCTTAGGACACATACCAGTTTGAGAACCAATGCAGCAGAGGAACAATCCTTTAGACGGGGTCAGGATTTCCACAAAGAGGACAAATCACCTGACTGATAAAATCACTTTCTTAAAACTAGATTTAGATAACACTCACAGATGATTGATTTAGAGAGCCGTTTCTATTCCATTTGATTCAGAAAATGATATCCTTTGATTTTACTGTACCTTATCCCCCTAGCCTGGCCGCATTTCCCAAAAACAGGATAGGATGTCACAATAAGGAATGCTGAGGCGTCACACGGCAGGGATGACATGTTAAGGTGAACGGTGGTGAAGCCATGGATGTTGGGGAGCTGGATGTGAGTGGATGTGACAAAGACAATGTGACAGTTAGTGGCAGCCATCTGCAGAGATTGAGGCAAGACAGGCAGGGTGGGTGGGGATGGTGGGGGTTAGGTTAAGTGGGGTGGGGTGGGAGGTGGAGTTAACATAAACAGCTGGAAGAATGGCAGGTTAGAGGTGTCATGTCCAATTATTTCTGACACATGAGTAACAGAAGACAATGGACACACAAAAAAGACGTCAGGCGCACGTTTATGGAACGCAAGAATTCTGGAACTTCCTGCTGATGTAGAAAATTCAATTTGCAGCGTTTCTGCTCATTTTCCTTTACAGTGCTCTTTGGCTGTTTTTCCCTGCATACATATTTGGTGATGTTTTGGGTAAAAAAAATTATATATACACTAAATTTCTGAGGTACACTAAATTACTTTCACTAAATTACACTAATTACACTAATACACTAAATTACTTTCTGAGGAGACTACGGTCCTTCAACATCTGCAGGAAACTCCTGGGGATGTTTTATCAGTCCGTGGTCACCAGTGTCCTTTTCTACACTGTGGTGTGCTGGGGGGGCAGCATATCCAAGAAGGACACACACAGGCTGGATAAACTGATCAGGCGGGCTGGCTCTGTGGTTGGCACAAAGCTGGACTCTTTGGTGTCGGTGGCAGAGAAGAGGAAGCTACTGGACATTATGGACAATGCCAGTCATCCTCTACACACTGTCATCAGCCACCAGAGGAGCCTGTTCAGCGAGAGACTGCTTCTTCCCATGTGCAGGACCAACAGACTTAAAAACTCTTTTGTCCCGCACGCCATCAGACTGTACAACTCCTCTCTGGGGGGGAGGAGTCCTAACTGGAGGGTTAAGGATGGGAATGAGTAGGAACTGAACCAACAGTCAATAGCTAACAGCAACCTGCAACCACCACAACACACTGGACTCTCTGTGCAATAAACAGTTTTTCAAGTGCAATAATGTGCAATACACTCTCCTACAGGACTCTTTTTTTTCTCATGCACTATTATCTATATTTTATATTGTAATATAGTCTGTATATTATATATTCTATATATTTATATAGTGCTGCCTACTTATACTAAATTATTTCTTTCTGCTTATCTTCTGCTTACTGTACTGATGCTGCTACTGGAACCTTAATTTCCCTGAAGGAAACCTCCCAAGGGATCAATAAAGTTCTATTCTATTCTATTCTATTCTATTCTATTCTATTCTATAAATTGGCTTTTTCCAAATACAGTCAAACAGCAAAGCCAATACTCAATTAAAAGTTAAATAGCAAAATTTACAACAGTCTAGTTTGTGGATACATTTGGATATAATCACTGCATTCAAGCCAAATAAGCAGAGAGTTTCAATTACAATTACCACATGGGTTGACATTCGGATTAGTACTGCGCACAGAAGAGAGCGAGTGGCACAGAGCAGCAGCGAGGAGTTGGGAGAAAGCAATTTAATGATCAGACTCTGGGGAAGGTCAGCATAACATTGAGGAAGCCGCAAGAGGAGGTCAGTTAACAGAATAATTTATTATGAGATATTAGTCTCCAGCACATTACAGTCGTTCTTCATACTCATTGTCTGAAGTGAGCAGGCATGGCTTTGGAAGCTGTGATCATAAGAGTGAGAGGGCTATGGTAGAGAACAGGGGTGAAAAATGCATCAGGAAGCCAAATGGCATGTGGATGTGGCAATTCAATTGCATTGATTTTCAGAACATTGATTTTGTAACTGACAGTTCAAATAATATTCTCTACAGGGATGCCCCGATACAATCAGAGAATCACTGTGCTGAGTGAGCAAATGCCAATTTAATATCAAACAAATATCAAATCATCCAGTCCAACAACTCTCTCAGATCATTCAGCTGCCAGTTCCTTTAAATCTGTATTATGCAACAATTGGGATTTCTTGCTTCTGGGCTCCACCTACAGTTGGGATGTGGAATTCATGCTTTGAGCCACCACTAAAGGAAGTCTATTACAGTATTTTACCAAATATAAATTAGATTAGTGTTAGACAAGTGTTGTTTTGCCTTGAGGTGCATAGTGTAGTTATCAATATGCTGAGTCCAGAGTTGCAATGGTAGTGATGCTATTCTCCCCATTACAGGTCAGTGGGGAGCTGTTATTTTAAAATAAAATTGCTACATAATGCCAGTTTCAATATCTGCACTGATCCTCAAAAATTGCTCCCCCAATAGGAAGTGTGGGATTGTAGTGCCATTGGGAAGGAAGGTTATCAGGAAAAATAAATGATTAAAAATTACGCTGATATGATCAATATTTATTGATATAGTGTCTCTCAGTACGGAGTCGGGTTTAACGCAACATGCCAGACGTCTCTGCATGGAGTTGTAGAGGTTCCTAATGATGTCCTGTGATAATCCATCTCATACAGCTTGAAGATTCTCACTCAGTTTGTGCAGTAGAGGTGGAGTGTTGATAGTGCGCCCAATAGCATCCCACACATTTTCAATCAGGGATCGGTCTTGATGATGCAACTGGCCACGGCATAGTACCTGCCTTCAAAGTGAGCTCTTGAGATGGTAGCAGTAAGCGGACGAGCATCATCCCGTTGGAATAGTGCACTGGAGTGTGTGTGTTCAAGGTAGGGCCACTGGTTGCAAGACCACATTATCTTAATGTTGGGCTGTCAAAGTGCCAAAGTGACCAAAGGTCATCTTAAATCCTACAAAACTGCACCCTACCCCATGACAGCAGGCCTTTATGGCACTGACCATGGTGCCTCCAAAAACAGATTTGTAGCTCATATCCACCGAAACGAAGCGACTCATCACTGCATTGAAGTTGGCCGATTCCTACTGGGTGCAGCTATTTTTCGAAGGTGAGTGTTTTTGTGCATTAGCCTCCTGTTCTCAGCTTTAAATGTACTGCTCAGGGTTGGTTTAAAACCAAAAGGGACGTGCATGGTACTGCCACTCGTTAAACAATGTGCTTGTGTAATAGTTTCATTATTCAACAGTAATAACATGGAGAGAGTGTATTTTAATATGTTATTTAGGGAGCGAGGACACAAATGACAGAAAATCAATCAGCATGTGGAGGAAACGTGTCTCAAAGCACTAGAAGCACAGATATTATATTTTCATGTCCCACTGATTTACAGATTAAAAACTGGTTTGTTACACTGTGAACACTGTGAATAATGTGGTAAAAACAAAGGATCGGAACCGGATCGATTTTAAAATAGCTGATACCTGATCCATTAAATTAGGGACATCCCTGATTCATTATAAGGTATGTACTCAGGCTATTTCAAAATCATTAAAGTCGCTCGATGTACTACTTGTTTAATACTGTTTCAGTAATTATTCCAGTATTAATGTACACAGTGCATTTGTAACGAAGTGTACTGAAAGAATCAAATCTAATTCAGTTTGATGTACTGGAATCAGAAGTGACAGAACAGAAGTTCGGAGATTTACCCCCGGAGTAAACAACACCGTTTCAGGACAGTAATCTCCATGGTCCTTTAACATTATCCCAGTACACGTGAAGGCGAGCTGGGAGTCATGTTCAGTGATGCACTGCTGAAGGTCCGCCAGCTCAAGCAATGATTCAGCTTCTGGACAAAGCTAGAGGCTGGAACAGATTAGTGGCAGACTGTGACGCTGAGCGATGGGGGCTGTGTGATTTCCTGGCTGAGAGCCGAGTTAAGCCCACCTCGTGCTTCTGAGACACAGGAAGTGAAATGGTCAGGGGGAAGCAGTGATAAGGGGAGTGAGCACTTCCTGCTGTCTTACCAGATCTGCAACCTGATCTTCTTCCCTCTCAGCTCCACTGTTTTGATTTTAAAATCCACACCTTTATATGCAGAGAGACAGACAGACAAACAGAAACACAGACAAGAAGCACAAAAAAGTTAAAACAGTAGAGACTCCAGTTTGAATGTACTGAATAAATTCTCCCGTAACATTTAGAAGTCTAGGCTAATTTTCTGGGATATTTTCACTTTGACATACTTTTATTCACCAACAAATTATGAAAATACTTATAGGTGACATATACCAGACATTGTTATTTTCAGGAGATGCTAGGCTACTCAAATTTGTCTACATATGAGATATAAAAATGAACAGAATTAAAAAAAAATTTCCGATCTTTGATCAGGTGTTATTTTGGACTGAACATTTTATATCTCCGAAGTCCTGTTGATCAAGAGTTATTTGTAATGCTTAGATTGACAAGAATATTTATGATACATTCTTCAAAATACTTGACAGCGATCCAAATAAAAAAAAATCTTCTATCCTTTATTATTTTGTGTGAGCATAGAAAGAGACCAAACAGCTGCTCCTTTTAACCCAATATCTGGATCAATGACATCATCAGTAGTCATTTTATAATTCCGTAATACTGTAATGCTCATTCTATTCAGTACTGTTGGTATTTGTTTACTGTTGTTACTCGTTTATAATTCTGCAATACAGTTTGTCCACTCTATACAGTACAGCTGGTATTCATTCAACTGTATTGCTGCTACCACCACATGCATACTACATTCTGCACATCTGCTCGGTATATGTAATCTACATACTTGTACATTTATATATGCCATACTTATGTATACATATTTATATCCATGCACTTTATGTAAATAACACTGCATATTGCGCTTTTGGTTGGATGCTAACTGCATTTCATTGGCTCTGTACTGGTACTTTGCACAATGACAATAAAGTTGAATCTAATCTAATCTAATCTAATCTAATCATCAGCCCCGCCCTCTTGCTGATCAGTCAGAGTCTGCATGCAGGTTGAGCATGTACACGGGGACAGAGCAGTAAACATGCACTGAAAGCTCCTTTGGCATTTAAACTGGAAAAAAAAGTGAAGTTTCCAAGCTGTCCAAGCTGCATTACTCACTAATTCATCACACATTGATGAGACTCTAAAAATAATTCTTTTATCACCTGATACAAGTGGCCAGTACTGCAACCACCTGGCTCTATGGATGGTCTGATCACAACACCCAACCTTCCACATTCTGAAATGCTGAATGCTATGCTGGTCTGTTGCATTATTTGTGCTATCGGATCTATGGTGGACATTATCTGGGTGGTACAGAGATTCAGCCCTCCTTAGGTGGGTCACTCTTGCCTGCTGTAACTGTAGTAGAGGGAAACACGACTCATTAAGCAGTTTATCTGAACAACTTTTAGAATGTTTGGATGGAAACCTGGCAAATGTAACAATACTCTAACTGGAGTACGGATCCAGGGCTTTCTACCTCTGACCAACCTTGTTTGTCCAGTTAAAGGCAGCAGTGAAGCTCATTGAAGAGTGTTAAGGGGTTTGTTTACTGCCAGTGCTTCTGGAGGTGGCAGGGTGTTCTGAGAAATGTAAGAGTGATACGAGATACAAGATGTGTGAGGCCCGTGTCACAGGGGTGACAGGGCAGAAAATGGAGGCCAGGCTGGGCCATGGCAGCTGTGTGTGAGCCTGACTATTTTGGGAAATTGCTCCAGTGGACTACAGATCTGATCTGAAGGCTTGTCATTACTGAGCGATATGCTCCAGTGTCAGTTTACACACACAGTGTGCTGGTATGTGGCTATTAGGAAATTCTCAAAATGAGCTGATCACGGAGGCGGTTTATGATATGAAATATTTCGTTTCTAAGCAGCGTCAACTGCATTGACCCAAGTTGACATAATTACAGATTATCATTAAATATGTTATCATAGCCTTTTCCACGTAGGAGCTGTTACAGATATAATATAGAGCATCATACTGTATCGTCGCTTTGACATTAGTGTGAGATGATTGGTTCCTTCAGTGTGTCTACACCACTAAGAAACCAGTCTGAATTGATCATTCAGAACTTCGGTATCTCTTAAGATTAGCACTCGCACTTTCAGAAAGTCTTTGTTTTCTGAGTAAAAATAATTTAAATATTTTGAGCATCTTTACAAACAACAACCTGTTCATAACTGGATGTGAGTAATCAGATTTCTCAGATCATGTATTTTCTACAAAGTATATATAACATTTTACATATTTACTTTTGCTTTCATACCCCTTTGTTATTCTGACATTGTCGTGGCAACAATTGAAGCAGAAAAGCTTTGGAGTGGCTGCTTTCTACTGTGTGTGTGTGTGTGTGTGTGTCTACTGGTTGGTTGCAAAGCCAAAAATGAATTTCTGATTTTCTGTAGTAATTGAATTATTTTGAGCTTTCAAAGGCATTGACTGTGTGTGTGATTACATCACAGTTGAGTGGATCCGCCTTATAACACATTTTCCTTTTCTTTTTACACACGTTTGTGTGGTTGATCTCACACTGTCCTATATCATTACCAACCAATTCAATCATAAGAACTGTTGCTTATCTAACACACAATGCGCAGGTGTATGGGCCAGGTACAGGGGTTGGACAATGAAACTGAAACACCTGGTTTTAGACCACAATTTATTAGTATGGTGAACTAGGGCCTCCTTTTGCGGCCAAAATAACGTCAATTTGTCCTGGGAACGACATTTTTTGGATACCTTCCGGGTTAGCTTCCCAACATCCCTTTCAGACAGCGTCCTCTTGCATCCACAGTTAATCCTGTTGGATGTGGTTGGTCCTTCTTGGTGGTGCTGACATTACCCTGGATACCGTGGCTCTTGATACATCACAAAGACTTGCTGTCTTGGTCACAGATGCGCCAGCAAGACGTGCACCAACAGTTTGTCCTCTTTTGAACTCTGGTATGTCACCCATAATGTTGTGTTCATTGCAATATTTTGAGCAGAACTGTGCTCTTACCTGCTAATTAAACCTTCACACTCTGCTCTTACTGGTGCAATGTGCAGTTAATGAAGATTAGCCACCAGGCTGCTCCAATTTAGCCATGAAACCTCCCACACGAAAATGACAGGTGTTTCAGTTTCATTGTCCAACCCCTGTATTTATTATTGTGATTGGATCAACAGATACACAACTATAATACAACATAATAATACAGCTCCCAGCTCTATATACACCTGCCAGTATTTCTCTCAGATCTGTAGTTCTCACCACAGTCTGAGGTCAGTAACACAAACATTTTCCAAGATGGCGCAGAGCATGGCTGCAATGTCACAAGTTCCCTCTAGTTTTCATAGTGTTTTGTTGTGTGTACTTTAATTGACAGAATGTTGTCAGCACCCTCATCTTTCTCCTCCCCGGACCTGCAAGATCTGATCATCTTGTGCAGACCAGTGTCGCTTTCCAGAAAGGTTTCAGGAGTCATGGCTGCCACTGTGTACATAAACCCACAGGCTGACACAGACCTGGCACTCTGGAAACTGCATGAGGCATTTAACAAACAGGAAACTGCACACCTGGAGGTGTTCATTATCATTATAGGCCGAAACTGAAACGGGAAGGGCCCACCATCAAGAAGGTTCACCGCTGCTGGGAACAATCAGACTGCCAGTTTCGATCTGTGATTCGTCAAACAGCATTGATGAATATGCTGATTCACGGTCACTGGATTGATTCGTTTAATCCAATCGAAAGCCACACTTCTGGATGCCCAGACCGCTGCTTTTACCATGGAACACGGTGGAGTATAAAAAAGCCAGCTATGCTCTCCTTAAGACCATAAAAGCAGCAAAATGTGAGCAGAGGGACAATGTAGACGTTCAACACCACCACAGACTTTAAGGGGAACTCTCACTCCCTGAGCAGCACCAGTGCAATGCTTCCAGATGAGCTAAAGAGCGACTCTAAAGAGCGACTCTAAAGAGCGACTCTAAAGAGCGACTCTAAAGAACGACTCTACCTGGCGCTGTGCAAGACGGCTGCCTTCCCGGTCGCTCCTTAGCTTAACTCTTTTTAACCACTTTTTCTCACTTTCCACATACTTTGCTCCTCTGACAAGGACAGAGTGTGTTCTTCTACATATCCTATGGATATTTTCTACTTTGAAGATGCAACCAGGAGGCAGTTTTCTGTCATATTCGAGAGAGGAGCTGCTGGTCCTGAGAACAACAGGACAAGGTCGTTCTAACTTTTCTGTACTGTACTTATGTTGCAGCTGGAACCTTAATTTCCCTGAGGGAACCCTTCCAAGGGATTAATCAATTCTATCCTATCCTATCCTAAACTCCTTTTACGCTTGTTTTGAAGCAAATCACAGCGAGCCCAAGGAGAGAGCCATGTACACCACCAAGTCCACCCTCCATTTCTGTAGCTGACATGCACAGATCCTTTAAGTATGTCAACACCCAAAAAGTCCAAGGCCCTCTCTCTAAACAAGACCAAGGAGCTGATTGTGGACTTCAAAAAGCAGGAGAGACAGCACTCCCCTGTCTCCATCAATGGGATCACTGTGGAGAGGGTCACGTTCCACGTTCCTTGGATTTTTCATCTCTGAGGAGCTTACGTGGTCAGGACACACCACACAGATGGTGAAGTAGACACAGAAGTGCCTCTTGTACCTCAGGTGGCTTAAGAGGTTTGGTCTGAATCCCCGCATCCTGAAGATGTTCTACACCTGAACTGTGGAGAGCATCCTGACAGGCTGCATCACCACCTGGTATGGGAACACCACCACTCTAAAGAGGAAAAATCTACAGACTGTGGTGCAAACCACCCAACACATCACCAGGGTTCAGCTCCCAAACCTTTATACACCAGCCTCTGAGTGAGGAAGACAGGAGGATTACTAAAAACTCCACCCACCCAAGCTACTGCCCAGCGTTAGGAGGTAGAGAAGCACGAGGACCAGAGCCAGCCAGTTCAGAGACAGCTTCTTCCTACAGGCCACCAGGTTGCTCAACAGGCAGTGGCACAGTGTTGCAGTCTACAGCCAGTCACAACTCATCTCAACTCAACTTATCGCTTTCTGCAACTGCACTTTACTCACTACACCCACCAAAGACTGTCTCCCACTACCTTCTCGCACTACTGCACTGAGATCTATACCCACTGCAAATGTAATTATCACACAAACATCAATTTTTAGTTTCTTAGACAGCGCTTCTACAATGCAATAGTGTATGTTTCAGTGTAATAATGTATTTATGGTCAT